>JAECUM010054712.1:0-51857 GCA_016617855.1 Megalonaias nervosa
TGTCATGCAGAATTTGAGAATTAGAACAAAGATTCTGAGACATTATGGAAGTGCCATATATAGCTAACTTTATTAATACGACAATAAAGTAAAAGTTTATTTCTAGACATTAAAATTGTGCCATACTTCATGCAAATAAATTTGTTAAGCTGTATATACATATACACACATACATGCACACATACACACACATACATACGTATGTACATATACATATATACAAACACAGAGCTGTTCCATTGAAGTATACATGGCACCCAGGGAAGATGTTTCGAAAATATATACCAGGATACTCTGAGTTTACTCAAAAAGTTCATATCAAAATTATACAAAATTCTGAAATGCTGACACTTGCCTTCCCTGGGTCCCAATTACATGTTGGTGGAATATATATTTAAAAACGATACATTAAGTGTGACAATAAAACCTACAAAACTGAATTTAAAATTGCCAATTAATTCAAACTTTGCAAGCTGAGTGATAAGTCAACAATGGCCAAAAAGTTGCAATCAATTTGTTTACATCTAAATATAGATATATATAGCTTGGGGTATTTGGAATGATTTAATAATGTAAAGGCATAGAAAAATTACATGAATATATCTAACAAACATTCCTTTGTACATATTCCGACAGGAAAGCTATTACTTAATGTTGAATACATAATAGAAGAGGCCAATCTTGTCCTTGACAGATAGCCAAAATTCCTTGTCAAACAGAAATTTTATGGCAAGGTACTTCAGAGATATTAAAGTGTCTGCAACTGGACATTTGCTCTCCAACAAACCATAAGGTGGGTTCCTGATTGGGTTGTAGACTTTTCTGTCAGGCATTGCAATGACAAAATGGGCTCACAATTATGCCACTTGGATACAGATTGACATTGTCATTCATTCTCTGTAAGAAAAAACATTAGAAACAAATCAAAATCACACATCACACTAATTTAAAAGTGTTCATTTCTTACTTAAATAAAATGCTGTACTTGGACATTGTGGTGTTGTTTTATCCATTAAATATTATTTTCCTTGATTTCTTTAGCTGGTTTTGAACTTGTTTTAAGAATCAAATGAGTTTTTCTTTTTGTTTCTTATATAAAACTCATTGTCTGCTCCAAACACAATCTTATTTTAAGAAAATACAAGGTGCTGTAAAGTTTATAGGAAGAACTGATCGCAGCAAAAGAATATAGCAAGGTAACTTTATTCACAATTAAAATACATCCTATCTACATTTAAGCATTAGGCTAGATTCTCACCATCTGCAGACGAAACATTTGTATCAGAGACAGATGGTGGGGGTACATTTTTAACATAGGCAACTTTATCTTGCCTGCAGAATGTGATATAAGATATATTCATTATGCTCTCCCTCTACATGACCTATCTACCAGTATATTCATGAATACCTACATCTGGCATCAACTTAAGTTTATTGTAGGAAGCTTCACATCCAGTGACCACATATGCAAAACAATGAATTTAATATTTATTTAATTAAAAAGCAAGTTTATTGTATGTACAATAATCTCTAAATTTCAAACTTCTTACAATGCTTGCAAAATATATGTTGAATTTTTAGGTTTACTGCATCTTTGTACATGAAAAGTTACGGGAGACTTGCTTGCATGTAAAATGACACTATATGATATGATGTTAATTATATCAATAAAACAAAGCTTTATCTTTCCTGCGCTTTGCAATGTCTCCATAATTTGATGCTATTATAATGATACTGTGCCATCTGGGGTATCTGGACTGCAGTCTGATGTTCATTTTCCCAGCTCTGTCTCACTCAGGGTCAGAACTTCAAACTTTACTGTTTGAGTCCATGTCATTACATTATTATTGGGTAATTCTGGAAAGTGTTAATGTCCATTAGATTTAATATATATTCACTTGACATTCTTTGCTGGTAGCTCAGAATGCTGTCCTTCACAAATTTTCCCAAATGTGTTAAAACTTTTGAGAGTCAGAACCACTGACCACTGTGGGAAATAAGGTAAAATCCTCAAGTATTTCCACAAGCTCACTCACTTGAACTGGTCATCTTCTTGAATTGAATTGGACTGTACATTGTAGACATATAGAACAGCCATTACATGTCCACAAGCACTACTCAATCCAATTGTACATGAGCATGCTGACATGGATACATTTTCTGCTGAACCTATAAGATATAAAAAAATGTATGTTAAACGTATGTATAAAAAATCCTGCTGTTTTGTTGGAAAATATTAAGCTCACAGTCTGTTATTCAAATAAAAAGATGTATTCATTTGAATAAAATAGTCTATCTGACAAATGAAAAAAAATTTATAGGGAAAATCAAAGCCTCTTTCAACCTGAACTATTGCAGTTTATGCCATGGCATCCATTTTTTAAATGTTTTATTCTGATTGCATAGTTTTACCACAGTCATCATTCATCACAGCTGTACATTTAAAACATAGCTAATCAGAAGGAGAAATCATGTTTTCAATATTTGCTTTCTCATGCATTAACATGGGTTTGTTGTATGGAGTAGAGAAAAAAGACTGTCAAGAATGGTTATAAATCAACTTACATTTAAAGAAATTGTCAATCCTTCACTGTTGTACTTTGTACACCTGTTCCTTCCCTGAACTGCTTGAGAAACATGTGATGATATTCTTGACAAATGCAAAGAAATATCAGGCAAACAGCTCAGATTGTTACTTGGAGTACAATTGGCTATCATGTTTTTTCTTGATCTGCCTAGGTTAGCCTCGTTTTCATGATAGATTTGTACAACATGGGAAAAGGAGTCTGAATCACCAAATCGAAATTAACGGACCATATGTTGCTTGTACCACTAACTAAATATACACACACACAAATACACACATGCATGAAACCATTCTTCTGCATAGTCATGCCAAATTTCATTCCACGAGGACGGTAAGCTTTTGTTAGTCCCAAGCCATGAATGCTAGGATAGAAGTGTCTGAGGGTTCACTGTAATCAAGAATTGTGACCTGGACTAATGTCACTGCATGAACATTAGCAAAGCCATTAACTTACAAAAATGGAAATGCGACAATTTGTCTTTTCATGTTTTTGAATGTTGGTTTAACATTTTTGATTATTGTAACTATTTTCATGCACACAAGAAAAAAGTAGCTGTGGGGCCAGTTAGTCAATACTGAGCAATCCTAGTGTCCAGTACAGTCCATCTCTTGCCAACGAGGAGGCCGCCCCACGTGAAGAGCCACACGTGATGAAGGCTTACTATTATCATCCTAATCATGGATATAATAAAAAAATACTGTGATTAAATTAGATACTTGCCTCAAGTTTTAATAATCTCAAAAGACTGGTCTAAAAATCTATAAAGACGTTGATGCAGTCCCACTCAGCTAGTAAGAAACCTAAGACCTTCTCAGTAAGGCAGTTGATTTTTCCGAAATTTGGGCCAGTGTTTGGTAAAAGTAAGATGTCTACTGCTATTGTCATACTGGAATACATGCATTTAAAAGACCATAAGTGTGATTCAATGCTGATGAAGCAATGGTTAAAAAATAAAAACTTAAATTGCCTCCTGTATAGCTTCACAAACTGCAGTTCAAACCCTATGGAGCTCAAAAACTTGACATAATCCTTAAAAATAAAAAATAACTTTGGCCGTGGCGACGGCATCCATCTATCTGCCATGTGACATACTCAGATCAATCAGTGATTAATACTAAATGTAATTGTTGCCCTTCCTGCTTATAAATCTGAATTTTCCCTTTTATTCTTCTGCACTATTAAAATATTAAGAGGTTTATTTTCCTTTTCATCCTGGAATGTCACTTGTTGGACGCAGGTTTTAAAAATAATAAGCAACAGCTCATGCAGACATTTTGCATCACAAAATACACAGTCTAAAGTGTCTGAGGTACTCTGAACTAATTCCATTAAATCTAACATGAAACCCAGATATGATCAAACAAAAACAAGCCAGTATTCAGATTTGACCTCAAACAATTTGCATTGTAAGGGTAATTTCCTTTCTTATATCAAGTGCATGAAATGCACAGTTTGGTATCTGTAGAATGGGTTATTGTGCGGTAACAGTGACATTTTGACCTATTATCCACCAATAAAATATACATTTTAACAATACACAATATCCAATCGCCAGGGTAAATAAATGCAGCTGAACTGCAAGTACTAACAACAAAAAAAAAAAAGCTTTCATCACGTGTCCCATTTCAGTCTCAAAACAGAGCTAATATGGGAGAAAAAAATAGTTTTATTGTGATACAAATGGAATGTATGATTTATTTTAAAGAAACTTTAATGTACCATGTGTTTTAAACATATCAATATTACTATCGTCAATATCCAACATAAATTCATTCTGGTATGCAGTCAGTTCTACATACAGATTAAGCCATTTACTGAGAAATTCAATATAGGATTAAATGATCATGGTTGGGTATTTATCGATGTGTAAATTTTACCTAATCACTCACAAAGTAAATAAAGTCCGAAGGACTTTATGTAAACTTTGTGAGTGATTAGGTAAAATTTACACATCGATAAATACCCAAACATGATCATTTAATCCTTATAATTCCAATTTACTTCCTTTCTAACATCAGATCAGCAGATTTAATCAACCAAACATTCACTTTCATGTACCTCGAAGTTTTCTTTCATTAGCCTCATAACTGCGATAGAATACATAGCCCTATCTTCGCCAGCCAAGATTCATTGATTCTTTATACAGTGATACGGGGTAGAATGTCATAGCGGGCCATGACAACAATGTATTGTTATGATCATTACTTTGATATATAAAAAATGGCTGTTGCGGTTAAACCAGGAATATTCCTTTTTTTTCGAAAATTACGCTTGCGTATGGCACGTGTTGTTATAGCAACGTCGTTGTTACTTTCTACACATTTCGATCTTTCAAAAGCAAAATCGTGTCCATTTTTAGTGAGATCCCTTTGTTGACATTACCCTGACCTTTAATAACAGCCGCTGTAACATGTTGTCGAGGTGAACTACAATAATTTCCGAAGATTGGCTTCTAAAGCCTGCCATATGCCTTCATCGGCAAAAGGGGCGAGTGTTGGAGTGCAGGAAGGTCTGTGCAATTACATTGTTTTAACTTCTGATGGTCGATTTTAATCTGTGGCTTGTCATTTTTGATCGGAAATCACAGGAGTGGGTGGGTGGGAGATCGTTGTTGTTATTATTAGGGTGTAAAGCGTTGATATAGATAAAACTTCGCATCAAATGATCTGGACACAGGGAACCAAAAGTAGTCCGCAGAATTTATCGATGTGTAAAAAATTCCAGATCAGTACCACGTGACCGTTTACATCCAATCAAAACGTAGAAAACGCAGTCAATTTATAAAAATTGGAATTATATATAAATAGCTCTTGGTATAATACAAACTTGCCACCAACCTAATGTAAAAAAATAATTTGAGTTCTGACTATAATCCGACAAGAACAATATGATTGACACATTTGATAAAACTGTGTCCATTTGAGAAAGAGTGCACACATGTCATAGAAATCCAATATGTTAATGCATCTTCCTCTGTGAGAAAGGGAACAACTGCCAGACAATCTTGAAGTATGTGTCCTCAAAGAAATGTCCCATTCAATCTTGAAAAGCATGCTTATCAAAGGAGTTCTGAAAATAATAACATTAAATAATATGATTAATGCATACAATAAAACTATGTTCCTTGCAAAAAAAGTGCTAATTTGTCAGAGAAATCCAAGAAGTTAATGCATTGTCCTATCTGAGGAAAGGTATAATTGCAAGACAATCTTCACATCAAGCTTCGATTTTTGTCCGAAATAGGCCCTATCAATATGATTGATCAAGAGTCGATTTTGGTCCAAAAGAGGCCCTATCAATATGATTGATCAAGATTTGATTTTTGTCCAAAAGAGGCCCTTTCAATATGATTGATCAATATTTGATTTTTGTCCAAAAGAGGCCTTATCAATAAGATTGATCTAGATTTGATGTTTGTCCAACAAAGGCCCTATCAATATGATTGATCTAGATTTGATGTTTGTCCAAAAGAGGCCCTATCAATATGATTGATCAAGATTTGAGTTTTGTCCAAAAGAGGCCCTCTCAATATTATTGATCAAGATTTGATTTTTATCCAAAAGAGGCCTTATCAATAAGATTGATCTAGATTTGATGTTTGTCCAAAAGAAGCCCTTTCAATATGATTGATCAATATTTGATTTTTGTCCAAAAGAGGCCTTATCAATAAGATTGATCTAGATTTGATGTTTGTCCAACAAAGGCCCTATCAATATGATTGATCTAGATTTGATGTTTGTCCAAAAGAGGCCCTATCAATATGATTGATCAAGATTTGAGTTTTGTCCAAAAGAGGCCCTCTCAATATTATTGATCAAGATTTGATTTTTATCCAAAAGAGGCCTTATCAATAAGATTGATCTAGATTTGATGTTTGTCCAAAAGAAGCCCTTTCAATATGATTGATCAATATTTGATTTTTGTCCAAAAGAGGCCTTATCAATAAGATTGATCTAGATTTGATGTTTGTCCAACAAAGGCCCTATCAATATGATTGATCTAGATTTGATGTTTGTCCAAAAGAGGCCCTATCAATATGATTGATCAAGATTTGAGTTTTGTCCAAAAGAGGCCCTCTCAATATTATTGATCAAGATTTGATTTTTATCCAAAAGAGGCCTTATCAATAAGATTGACCTAGATTTGATGTTTGTCCAAAAAAAGTCCTATCAATATGATTGATCTAGATTAGACGTTTGTCCAAAAGAGGCCCTATCAATATGATTGATCAAGAGTCGATTTTTGTCCAAATGAGGCCCTATCAATATGATTGATCAAGATTTGATTTTTGTCCAAAAGAGGTCCTATCAATATGATTGATCAATATTTGATTTGTGTCCAAAAGAGGCCCTATCAATATGATTGAACAAGATTTGATTTTTGTCCAAAAGAAGCCATATCATTATGATTGTTCAAGATTTGAGTTTTGTCCAAAAGAGGCCCTATCAATATTATTGATCAAGATTTGACTTTTGTCCAAAAGAAGCCCTATCAATACTATTGATCAAGATTTGATTTTTGTCCAAATGAGGTCCTATCAATATTATTGACCAAGAATTGATTTTTGTCCAAAAGAGGCCTTATCAATATGATTGAACAAGATTTGATTTTTGTCCAAAAGAAGCCCTATCATTATGATTGTTCAAGATTTGAGTTTTGTCCAAAAGAGGCCCTATCAATATTGATCAAGATTTGATTTTTTGTCCAAAAGGGGCCCTATCAATATTGATCAGGGTTTGATTTTTTGTCCAAGAGAGGCCCTATCAATATAATTGATCAAGATTTGAGTTTTGTACAAAAGAGACCCTATCAATATTATTGATCAAGATTTGATTTTTGTCCAAAAGAGGTCCTATCAATATTATTGATCAAGATTTGATTTTTGTCCAAAAGAGGCCCTATCAATATGATTGATCAAAAGTCGATTTTGTCCAAAAGAGGCCCTATCAATATGATTGATCAAGATTTGATTTTTGTCCAAAAGAAGCCCTATCAATATGATTGATCAAGATTTGATTTTTGTCCAAAAGAGGCCCTATCAATATGATTGATCAAGATTAGATTTCTGTCCAAAAGAGGCCCTATCAATATTATTGATCAAGTTTTGATTTCTGTCCAAAAGAGGCCCTATCAATATGATTGATCAAGGTTTGATTTTTGTCCAAAAGAGACCCTATCAATATGATTGATCAAGATTTGATTTTTGTCCAAAAAAGGCCCTATCAACATGATTGATCAAGATTTGATGTTAGTCCAAAAGAGGCCCTATCAATATGATTGAACAAGATTTGATGTTTGTCCAAAAGAGGCCCTATCAATATGATTGATCAAGATTTGATGTTTGTCTCATGTGTCTTGTCTTGTCCCGCCCTGTTCCATCCCGTTCTGTGCTGTCTTGTATTGTCCCATGTCTTGTCATGTCATGCCATCTTGTCTTGTCATGTGTGTCTGCTGTGTGTTGTATATGCCAGTGTCTGCTGCGTGTTGTGTATGCCTGTGTCTGATGTGTGTTGTGTATGCCTGTGTCTGCTGTGTGCTGTGTATGCCTGTGTCTGCTGTGTGCTGTGTATGCCTGTGTCTGCTGTGTGCTGTGTACGCCTGTGTCTGCTGTGTGTAGTGTATGCCTGTGCCTGTGTTCTTTCCCGTGCCTTGCTGTCTTGTATTCTCTTGTAATGCTGTTCTGTCTTGTCTTGTCATGTCTATGGTATGTCATATCTGTGTCTGTTTTGTGTTGTGCATGCCTGTGTCTGCTTTGTGTTGTGCATGCCTGTGTCTGTGTCCCATGCCTTGCTGTCTTGTGTGTCTGTGTCTATGTTCTGTCCTGTGCCTTGATGTCTTGTATTGTCCCATGTTTTGTCACACTGTTCTGTCTTGTCATGTCATGTCTGTGGTGTGTTGTATCTGAGTCTGCTTCATGTTGTGTATGCCTGTGTCTGTCTTCCGTGCCTTGCTGTCTTGTATTGTCCCATGTCTTTTCGTGCTGTGCCGTCTTTTGTCTTTCTGTCTGTGGTGTGTCATGCATGTGTTTGCTGTGTTGTGTATGCCTGTGTTTGTGATGTGCTGTGTGTCTGTGTCTATGTTCTGTCTCGTGCCTTGATGTCTTGTATTGTCCCAGGTCTTGTCATGCTGTGTTGTCTTGTCTTGTCTTGTCGTGCCTGTGGTGTGTCATGTCTGTGTATGTTTTATGTTGTGTATGCATGTGTTTGTGATGTCTTGTGTATGCCTGTGTCTATGTTCTCTCCTGTGCCTTGCTGTCTTGTATTGTCTTGTCATGCTGTTCTGTCTTGTCTTGTCATAGTTGTAGTATGTCATGTCTGTGTCTGCTTTGTGTTGTGCATGCCTGTGTCTGCTTTGTGTTGTGTATGCCTGTGTCTTTGTCCCGTTCCTTGCTGTCCTGTGTGTCTATGTCTATGTTCTGTCCTGTGCCTTGATGTCTTGTATTGTCGCATGTTTTGTCACACTGTTCTGTCTTGTCGTGTCATGTCTGTGGTGTGTCGTGTCTGTGTCTGCTTCATGTTGTGTATGCCTGTGTCTGTGTTCCGTGCCTTGCTGTCTTGTATTGTCCCATGTCTTGTCGTGCTGTGCCGTCTTGTCTTTGTCTGTGTTCTGACACAGCAAACACAGGCATGACGCACCACAGACAAAAAGACATGACTGCACAGCACAATAAGACATGGGACAATACAACACAGCAAACACAGGCATGACGCACCACAGAGAACAAGACAAGACGGCACAGCACGAGAAGACATGGGACAATACAAGACAGCAAGGCACGGAACACAGACACAGGCATACACAACATGTAGCACAGGATAGAACATAGACACAGACACACAAGACAGCAAGGCACGGGACACAGACACAGGCATGCACAACACAAAGCAGACACAGGCATGCACAACACAAAGCAGACACAGACATGACATACCACAGAGAAGGCAAGACAAGACAGAACAGCATGACCAGAGAATAGAAGACAGCAAGGCACGGGACAGAACACAGACACAGGCATACACAAGACATCACAAACACATGCATACACAACATAAAGCAGACACAGACATTACACACCACAGACACAACAAGACAAGACAAGACAAGAAAGCATGACAAGACATGGGACAATACAAGACATCAAGGCATGAGATAGAACATAGACACAGATGCACAACACATCACAAACACAGGCATACACAACACAGCAAACACAGGCATGACACACCACAGACAACAAGACAAGACGGCACAGCACAACAAGACATGGGATAATACAAGACAGCAAGACACAGAAGACAGACACAGGCATACACAACATGAAGCAGACACAGACACGATACACCACAGACATGACACGACAAGACAGAACAGTGTGACAAAACATGGGACAATTCAAGACATCAAGGCACAGGACAGAACACAGACACAGAGACACAAGACAGCAAGGCACGGGACACAGACACAGGCATGCACAACACAAAGCAGACACAGACATGACATACTACAGAGATGACAAGACAAGACGGAACAGCATGAGAAGAGAACACAAGAGAGCAAGGCACGGGACAGAACACAGACACAGGCATACACAAGACATCACAAACACATGCATACACAACATAAAGCAGACACATACATGACACATGCCTGCGTCTGTGTTCTGTCCCGTGCTTTGCTATCTTGTACTGCCTTGTCATGCTGTTCTGTCTTGTCTTGTCATGTCTGTGGTATGTCATATCTGTGTCTGCTTTGTGTTGTGCATGCCTGTGTCTGCTTTGTGTTGTGCATGTCTGTGTCTGTGTCCCGTGCCTTGCTGTCTTGTGTGTCTGTGTCTATGTTCTATCCTGTGCCTTGATGTCTTGTATTGTCCCATGTTTTGTCACACTCTTCTGTCTTGTCGTGTCATGTCTATGGTGTGTCGTGTCTGTGTCTGCTTCATGTTGTGTATGCCTGTGTTTGTCTTCTGTGCCTTGCTGTCTTGTACTGTCCCATGTCTTGTTGTGCTGTGTTGTCCTGTCTTTTTGTCTGTGGTGCGTCATGCCTGTGTTTGCTGTGTCAGAACACAGACACAGACAAGACGGCACAGCACGACAAGACATGGGACAATACAAGACAGCAAGGATCGGAACACAGACACAGGCATACACAACATGAAGCAGACACAGACACAACACACCACAGACATGACACGACAAGACAGAACAGTGTGACAAAACATGGGACAGTACAAGACATCAAGGACAGAACATAGATACAGACACACAAGACAGCAAGGCATGGGACACAGACACAGGCATGTACAACACAAAGCAGACACAGGCATGCACAACACAAAGCAGACACAGACATGACATACCACAGACATGACAAGACAAGACAGAACAGCATGACAAGACAATACAAGACAGCAAGGCACGGAATAGAACACAGACAGGCATACACAAGACATCACAAACACATGCATACACAACATAAAGCAGACACAGACATGACACACCACAGACACAAGAAGACATGACAAGACAACACAGCATGACAAGACATGGGACAATACAAGACATCAAGGCACAAGACAGAACATAGACACAGACACACAACACATCACAAACACAGGCATACACAACACAGCAAACACAGGCATGATGCACCACAGACAAAAAGACAAGACGGCAAAGCACGACAAGACATGGGACAATACAAGACAGCAAGGCACGGAAGACAGACACAGGCATACACAACATGAAGCAGACACAGACACAACACACCACAGATATGACACGACAAGACAGAACAGTGTGAAAAAGCATGGGACAATACAAGACATCAAGGCACAGGAGAGAACATAGACACAGACAAACAATACAGCAAGGCACGGGACACAGACACAGACATGCACAACACAAAGCAGACACAGGCATGCACAACACAAAGCAGACACAGATATGACATACCACAGATTGGTTGTACGATTGGACGATGTGTTTCAAGACGTCGATGTACTTGAGAGTGTGTTGATGCGTAAAATATTTCCACATGCGTTCTTTCAAGGTGAATTGAAAACGTTCCACGATGCTGGCTTTGGTTTCGGGATTCTCGGTGGTGAAAAAATGTATCTCACGTTTTTTCAATTCTTTTTGGAAAGCTTGGTTCAGAAATTCGGTGCCTTTGTCACTTTGCCATTGAGGAGGGTGACGCCCACTTTGTTTCAACACCAGTTGTGGGGGGGGGGGCTCGCACTAACTCACTGCTCGATTTGGAAGCCAATGGCACGACCCAAGCAAATTTGGAAAAGACGTCTATGACACAAAACAAATATTTGTAACCACGATTGTAGGTGGCCAAATGAGAGACATCGGCTAAATCGGCTTGCCATTGATGATCGATGCCTTCCACTCGGGTGCGGCTTCTGGAAAGTTTTCGTCGAATGGGTTTGTGTAAGGTGTACGTGGCTTGTTCTTGTAACCAGCGTTGCACTTGAGGTAAACGAACACTTTTCAGTCGAGTTTTGGCAGCACGATACAATTTCTGAACTCCTCCGTAACCTGCAGGATAGGATGGATCGTAGTAAATGCTGGCTAACAACTTCTCCATTTTTTTTAATAAGTGATCCACTCTTCGATGATGGTACTCTGAAGTGGTTTACAAACGGCTTTACGTTTCCGATGTGCCACAGGAGTAGAAGTCGAAGGTAGTTTTGGTGGTAGTGGTGGTGGTGGTGGTAATGGAATGGCTTTGGTTTTCTTTTCTTTTTTCACTTTTGCTTTCCCTTCTTTCTTTTTCACTTCTGTGGAAGGTGGAGTGGACATCATCTTTTTAACCCAAGCTTTACGTTCTTCTCGTTGCGGTGTAGGGGAAAGGGTCAACAAGGATGCTGCAATCTTACTAGGGATGGGAGCTGCTGACGGTGTTTGAAAGTCTTCTCTTGTCTCTTCTTCCTCAGGCAACCGTGGGGCTGCATCTGTCTTGACCATTGGGAGTGGTAGTGGTTGTGGTGAACTTTTCATCAGGGCCTTAAAATCTTTCAGAGTGGATAAAGCTGTTTCGTCTAAAGCTTTCTGGTGAAAGAGTTGCAGTAGTTGCAACAATTGACCGTACCGTTGCGATTTATCTATTTCTGACAAATCACTGCGATCCATCAAGGATTGCAATTCTTGTTGTAACTGGGACATTTCGGTCAAATGAGGATTGGGAGGTAAATGCGGGGTTCGTTGTTCTTGCCAACGATGGTATTCCATCCATTGTTTGTAAGGCACTAAAGCTAGTTTTCGTCCTTCCATTGGATTTCAAGGATCACGTCTGAGATATTTTGACTCCAGAGGCCCCTTTTATCTTCTTGGTCCTTTTTATCTTCATCCTCCCAGGATGTTTCCCAATAGTCCTTTCAGCAAGGGTCCTCCTATTGTTCCCATTACTCCTTTCAGTAAGGGTCCTCTTATGGTGCCCATTACTCCTTTAAGTAACATGGGTAAAAAGGACAAAATTCCTCCGCGTTGCACCAACATCTTTTGCTTTTGACCAATGGGTATTTTCTTTTGGACCATCTGGCGAAGAACGTGTCGATGTTTGGCTATGCATTCTTTCTGGTGTTTAGACAAAGGTATTGTGCCTTTCAAGACATTCAGACAACATTCGCACACAGTATCGGTGACGTCTTTGGAGGCAGTTTGAATGAGTTTTTCTCGTATGGGTGGAGGAGCTTTGGACAGGACGGACAACATGTCCCAATGTTTGGCTAAACGAGGTGGCAGTCCTTTCCTTTTCGTTCCTTTTGGGGCAGAAGAGGAATGTCTTTTTTGGGGTGACATCTTTCTCGGTTGGTTCGTTGGTTCCGTGGCACACAGCAAAAAATACACTAACGTCGATGACTTGTCACACGGTCTTTTATCCTTTTTGGGGGACTATCGCTTCGTCATAAAGGTGACGATGTGTTTTCCAAAATCGCCAAAGAATCCTCCACTTTGGTGGCTCCTCTTTTTCTTTGGACGAGTGTGTCTTTTCTGGGGGTGACGTCTATGTTTGACTAAGGGTTTTTTCCGATGACGAAACTGTCTTTTTCTTTTTTTCTTTCTGGACAGAAGAACGACAATGAGGAGACATCTTTTGGTGCACAACATACACTGAAGTCCATGACTCAACATGCATCCTTTTATCTTTTTGGTTTCTTTAGGAACGTGTTCTCTAACTTTGTGGCGAAATTATCTACTAACTTATCCATATCAAAGTAAAATCCTCCCCTTTGATGGCTTCTCCTTTTTTTCTTTGGACGAGTGTGTCTTTTCAGGGGGTGACGTCGATGTTTGGCTAAGCGCTTTTTAGGATGACGTGACTGTCTTTTTCGCTTTCCTTTTCCTTTTTGGACCGAAGAAGGAACACGATGGTAACGGTGTGTACTTCTTAGATGGGACATCTTTGGGCGTTTAGCAGCACAAAAACACTAATCCTTATTGTTTGCCTCAGGTCTTTTTATACTGGAATGCGTCGCCACTGATTGTCTTTACGTCGTATCAACTTGATGACAGGCAACACACGTCGTGGAGGAGTTCGCAACGGACTAAATCGGGACAGTTCTTGCTTGGACAAATCCAGTAAACTCTGTAACACACCCGTTCTCTCTTGGACTTTGATTTTGGGGGCAGGTACTTTGTGAGCAGCGGCCACTACTGCTAAAGAGGAAGAGGGTGTCACCGCTGGAGGAGAAGCTTTTGGAGACACTCTCTTGCGGGTAGAAGCTATTTTCTGTGGACTTTTCTTTTTCTTTTTCTGAGGCTGTGACCTGGTCTTGACACCGTTGCTCGTTTTCTTTTTCTTCTGGGTACGTTTGGGCGTGGCTTTTTTCTTGGGGACGACGTTGGGAGCATTAGGATCCCATTTTAAGAGGGAACGAATGATGACACCTCCTAGAGAACCGCTTCCTCCAGGTTTCAAAATGATTTGCTTTTTGGTTTGAGTGTCAATGCAAGGATCAGCTAGTTGCGTCAAGGCTACTTTGTTTCTCTAAAAAAAACGTTTGGTTTGATGTGGAATCTGAATGATGCCTTGCAGTAATTGACGTGCTGTCACCGTAAACCATCGTAAGATTTCTCTGAGACTAGCTTCTAAGACACGAGCACGTATTTGTGGATTTTTTTTCGCGACTGATACCGTACAAGGTACGAATCAATTTAATGAGAAGATGAGACTGAAGGGACGTCACGTTGACGATGTGTGAGACAGAGCCAAAGTGACCGAGGTTTTTATAGACTTTTTTTGGTGATTGTGATTAAGTCAACGAAGGGGACGTGTACACGACAGGCCCTCCGTCTTGGCACCAGTGGTGAAACAGATGGGTGCGAAATCGCAAATAATCAAGAGTGGTGGGTTTTAAATCCACGAGTAAATAAGCGTGTGGGGTTTAAGTGGCATCGTCGTATGCATGAGTCAGCCAAAGCGTACCTAACTGTTTGGCTAAGACTTGTACTTGCGATTTATCTCTAGGGCTTTTAAACAACACCACGTAATGAGCATTGAGACTGATGGTACGATGGGCTTTACTTTGTTGAAACAAATTTTTGGTGATGTAAATGACACTGGCATTACGATGATGCCCTTTGCGTGTAAACCAGAGTTTAATTTCTTCTTCGTCTTCTCCTAACTTGTTGTCAAAAATAACCAAATGAGTTTGACTAGGGTCAGACACGATCCCGTCGTCCTCGCCAGGAATGCCTTCCACAAAGACGATGGAATCGCTTTGACTTTCTCGCAGAAGGTTGTACGCCGATTGCCACTCTTTGTAATATCACACGATGCATTGAGGTGGACGATCGATCAAATGATGTTTATGTTCGATCAAACGTTTGACAAATTCGGTTTTGACGGAACCTCTCGGTCCAGCAATGAGCATGTTAAAGGGATGGCAAAGATATAAGGCCTCCCAACTAGTCCGATCTACGTGTTCGTCAATGACTTTGACAGTGGAGGAAGAGGGAGCAGAGACAGTAGAGGTTGTCATAGTACTGTAAGAAATGTTACTTTTGACACGAAGACAGACAAGACAAGAGGTTTTATACTTTTTTCAGGACACGTTTATTGTCATCTTTAATGGTGAACAACACGAAAGACAAAAATACATAAAAGCCAAATGGTTAAGTACATGAATAAAAGACACATCAAAACGATCATAGTCGAATATAAACAAGTCTCTGTACAACATTTGTGGTGATCAAGAGGTGAAATCGTAGGGATAGTGTGTAATGTTCTGAGAGTCTCTACACTCCTTGGCACAGTTACACAAGAGTCCTCCCGGAATGGTCTTTGGGGGATGTCGATCACGGTCCTGTCCTGAAGAGAGTGGTTTTCCTCGGTCACGACTTCTTCTTCTTCTGGCACTGTCACTAGCACTGGTTTAAAAGTTACTTTTTTCACTGAACGTTTTAATTTTTTAGGATTACACATCTTTGGCATAGTGTGCCACTTCTTTTGTCCAAGCCTCAAACCTCCAACTTTTCCAGTCACGTACATCTTTCCAGTGAGGGTGTAAGTCACAAGCTACACACATGTCGTCGTACACATCTTCAGTGTCTAAAAGTTGACGGATCTTGTTTTCCCGTAGAGGTTGAGAAGTTATCAAGCTGAAAGCGCAAAGCTTTAAGCAGAATGAGTCTCTCGTGTACATTTAAAGGGACCACTGTCATGTTTTGGGTGGTATGTACTGTTCGTAAAGAGTCCACAAGGAATCGGCTGGTAAACGAAATCCAGAAAGCAAGTCACTAAGGCACACACTACACGACGACCCCAATTCAATGGACACAGTTCTCGTAATAGACGATCGTAATCCTCTACCGTTTGAATAGTGTCATTGCTTTCCTTCCACGGAATCTGTTGTATCACGAATGATAAAGGTCGTGGCATGGTCGTTCGTTTTTATACCCTCTTTGGTGTAAGGTAGTAAGTGTACTTTTTGAACACCCTCGATTTTATTTTAGTACCGTACCAAAAACGTTTAGTCACTAACTCACACACCACACGGCGCACAGAAGTTTCCTCTTGAACTAGAAAGAATTGTTCTTGTAAAGATTTGTTGTAATCCTCTAACTCGTCCGTTGGAATTCGGTGTATTAGGTTCACCTTGTGAGTTGAATGAGTGGCATCCAAAAATTTATAAATTTCAAGCGATTCATCAATGTCTGGCCACTGGAACACTTTCATTAGAATCAGTCCTCTTATAGCATTCAGGTACCAGTGGTTCAAACATCGGTGACGTAACGGATCCAATGGTTTTTTGCGTTTCACTTGTATTTTGACGAACTCGCGGTAAATGCGTTCTCTCAACTCCACAGGCAAACCACGAATGTTCTCTTGTAAAGTATCCATGACCATGTCAGTCAAACACTTCTGCTAGAGCGAAAGTAATGGACAAAGTGAGTAATTTCTGACCACTGCCATTCCAGGAATCGGTCCAGAATGTCAATAAAGTCTTCAAATGTAAATGGTCTAAAGCGGAATATTAGGAAGAACGGACCCCTGATCCAGAGAAATCTGACTTTGTTTGTTGACTTTTGTCAATTTCCTCTTGTGAATTTCTCGGCATAAAAGTTCTACAGTCGCCCATTGAGATTTTGCTCTGGCAAGTCCCAGCTAAATTTCCTTGTAAATCTTCTCTTGCAATTCGTTTGGTAATGTTTGAAGATTATTTTTCCAATGGGGTTTAAATACTTGTCTAGGGGTTGTCCAACGTTTGAGTCCTAGCCAAGCAGCTTGTTTCTTACACGACATGGTATGCTCACTTCAATGACGAGGTCCCACTAAAGGTAGGTAGTGACAATCTGGAGACCATCGAGCATGTTCCAGGTAAGCGCAATCTTTCTGTTCCCACTCGTGAAGTGACACACCGCAACAGAAGCACTTGACTTTATCCCCTTCGCCCATGTAGATAAATCCGGCGCTAGCTAATTCTTCGGGGAAAGGTCCTCCCAGATATTTTGGCCATTTTCCTCGGAAGGTTTGGGTCCGACTTTCATAGTCGCAGTATTCAGGCAAACGCACAGGGAGGGAATATTCGTCTTTCACAGGTTCATTTCCATGAGGGTACGGTGAAAAATGTAGTAGTGTACCCAGTTTTACATGACATCCGTAGGGTGGTAGCCGAATGGTTTCATAAGGTTGACATCCACCATGAAAACCAGTAAAGTGAAAAGGTGTACGATAACGAGTGGCATCACTTTCGCATCCATCAGGTTTGACACGCACAGCATCACTTTCCATGGTAGGTATGGTAGTAGTAGTTATAGCAAAGTTCCCATGATGATGTGGTACTGAATCGCTAAGGTCATAGCGTATGGCATCCCTGCCATCACAAGGCACAGCATCGCACTCGAGTTTGCTCTTGCTTGATACTTGCTGTTTGAAAGGATTCATCTTTCTCGCTTGGCAATGGTAGTCACAAAGAACTATCGGTCTTGAACGTTGTCATTTTTTATAGACTGACCAATATCGGCGTGACCGTACGGTAAAGTGAAGTGATTGGGAAGCCGTACTCGCTTCTGGTACACGATTTGATAGACATTTTCCAAGGGTCGGCTAACGATTTGGTGTGTGGGTAAACGTACAATCTTGTGCGGTTCGTGGGTGGTCACTTTAAAGTTTCCGTCCTGTCCAGACTGCAAGGCTTCTTTCAAGACACTAAAGTTCACCAGTCGACTGGTGCGATAATTGAGAGTCAATCATTTCACTTTACACTCGGTGTGTACTTCTCCTTGTGGGTCTCGGTATTCGTAGCCGTAATGTTTGGGACCGCCACTTGCAAAACATAGAATCTTATCGTCGGGATGCTCGTCCGTCCAGACTCCTAAAAGGTCTCCTTCGATGACAGGGTGAGGTTGACCCAGGCAATCGATGTAAATGCAACTGTCCGTGTCAAAATACAGCACACGATTTCCTAACAGTTCTAAAGCTTCGCACAGTTTTAAACGAGCATGGGCTGTCACGTAAGCCGCAATGATGACAATTCCAAATTCGTCGGCTTCTACAAAGTCCAGTTCTTCTTCGTAATTGACTAAGATCGAGTCCTCACGAAGGACGTCCACGTGTTTCATGTATTTGGTTTTGTCGTGAATCATCTGGAAATAGCGAGAAGGTTCTGTCAAATACTCCGTCTTGGGTAAACACGGGCGTTGTGCCATTTTGTCCCACAAGCAATTTAACACCACTTTGGCAAACGATATTTCAGAAATTAAAATGAATCAACACTGCAATTTGTAACTTCTGTAACGTGTGTGAAATCCACACTACAGTTCACATATGTTGCCTGCGCTCCGGCATAGGTAACTTCATAGTAATTTCTAAAACATGTTTTCGTAAGAACGTACAGTGGCGCAGTGTTATAACGTCGGATTCTCGTACTCGAGGCCTGGGCTTTGATTCTCGTGACTGACATATTGTCGATGATGGCGGTGTGATGCCATTTTTTCTAATAGCTTGGGGTCCTCGACCCATTTGCTCGAACTTCAACAGAAAAAACACACCCTCCCACCATGTCACCACGTGCTGGGTGCATTTTTGCGCTCTCCTCGGGGTTGATTATGGGGGAGGGTGTGCAGAAATATGTCGAACGTAGAGAAGGCCCTCGTTTATGTGTGTGTTGTCCTTACATGTTGTGCAGTCCATAAAAATATGGATCGCCTTCTGAACTTGCTAAAATATCGTTTGGTAATCTAGGTGTTCATATGGGGGTTGTGTCTGTTTCGTCACCATCTGAACTTGCGAGCACTCTAGGAGTTCACATGGTTGTGTCTGTTTCGTCACCTTCTGAATTTGCTAGAATGTCTTTTAGCAATCTAGGAATTTTCACATGGGAGTTATATGTTGTGCTGTCCATAGAGATAAGTTAGAATTAAGTTTATGTGTTGTGCTGTCCTTAGAGATAAGTTAGTTAAGTCCTTAGAGATAAGTTAGAATTAAGTGTATGTATTGTGCTGTCCTTAGAGATAAGTACTATATGTATCTGTGCTGTCCTTGGAGCTAAGTTAGAATTAAGTTTATATATGTATCCTCTAAACTTGCTAGGATGTCGTTTGGCAACCTAGGAGTTCACATGGGGTTGTGTTGTGATTATATGTTTTGTAAATGTTTTAGTTTAAATAAATATTTATCATATAATGAATTTTGAAAATATTAATGCTATTATTTCTGCTATTAAAAAATTACAACATGACGGTATACAAATTTCGGAGAAACTTAATCCTGAAAAAATTATGTGTGATTTTGAATCATTACAATTTCAAAAATCCGAGAACAGATATACACTACCAGCCGATTACAGATTCATAACGTTGATTCAGCAAGCAATGTTACAGTCGTTGGCAACAGTTACAGATGCGCATGTAAAATAATTTGTTCACGTTGCAAACGCAATCGAAAAGATTAGGTCAGAATTATCTTACGAGTACGAAACAAAAAGACTTGTGAACGCTCGTATATGACAACTGAGAGAGATTATGTCAGATCGTGATTGTGAAACGATCCATTGCGAGCGTGAAAGTGAATGTAGTGACAACGAAACAAATGTTGTCACCGTGACTGTGGTACCAGCTAAACAAAGTGAAAGTTGAAAGTGAAAGTGTCAAGGGAGGAATGACTACAATAAAAAATATTTTTTAAATTCAGTTTATAATATTTATTTTTATTCTGATAATAATATTTATTCAGAATTTTTTTTGGTTCTACGAACGCGAGATCTACGATGACGCTCTTTGAGCGTACATACAGATTTACATTTATTGATTCTCCTTGTAAATCCAAAAGGTGTCCAGTTTGGTCATAAGTTTGAAATGTATCCGGGAAAAACGCGGATTATGCACACGCAGATAAACAGGGTTAATTGGTTCTTATACAATCAAATGCCCTGGGGGGACTTGAGGCGTAAATGTATACAGGCTGTATCTTTGCTGAGCCTGATTGGATTTTTGTAAATCTACTTGATAGCTGCCCTCAACGACATCACAAACAAGATTGACCGCGATCGTCTATGTTTTATTGATGATGCCCGGCGATATATGACGAACCCCTCCATATGGATCGTTGTTGTGTTTGAGAATATTCTCTGGCGGAGCTATTTTTCTCCATGATTGTAGTATTTGTGGAAAAACAACATCGAAGTTAAAATCGAACTTGGGAACAAAAGTTCCTCGTGTTATATAATCGATTGAAGGTTGTAAATCAATTGGATCAGATCTATGGAAATAATGTAAATTTCTGACTAAAATATGCCTGAGATAATTAAAATCATACAATATTAAATTAAGATGTTGCATGGTATCAATGATACTGTTTTCTATGTCCTCGCTGTAATATTGTGTTAAGCTGGTGATTAAATTTTTAACGTCGGCGAAAACTCGATCAAATTCATCATTCATCACGCGATTTAAATTAAAGATGAAAAATAAATTAAAACTGTCTCCATCGTCAGTTCTTTCTATTAGATCAGGAATATTTTCAGCGCCGTCGATGAAAAATTTATTAACATTCCCCGGGTACATTTTTCTGTAAGCGGGAATCTTCGCTCGGTTGTTAGAAATTCATCCCGGGTCGGTTCTGGTGGTCCCTAATAAACCGGTGAAATCTCTGGCCAACCTAATACAGTTCTGATTGATGAATGATAAAATTTATTAACATTTCACGGGTACATTTTTCTGTACGCTGCAATCTTTCTAAATCTTCGCTCGGTTGTAAGAAATTCATTACGGGTCGGTTCTGGTGGTCCCTGATAAATCGGTGAAATCTCTGGCCAACCTAATACAGTTCTGATTGATGAATGCTGAATATCCACGGCGTAATCTGGAGAATATACTTCAATTGCCGCAGATAGAGTTGGTTCGTGAACAGTGACTGCTATCTTGGATTATTTTGCCAGTGATAGATTTGATTCTGCGTTGGAATTCTTCATTGATCTGTTAGATTTGATAACTGCCCGTAGGTATACTAACAACTTGCCAGTCAGGAGTTCCATCGGGTTTATTTTTATTTGCAAATAGCAACGAGTTGTTTGCGGGTAGACCACCGAATGATTTTGATCTGATATTCGGCCAACTATAATAAACTCGTAATTGTGCTAGTGCTATTTCGCTCTCTGGAATTGCAGTTAGAAAAACAACGCTGAATTCAGGACTAGTTGAACTCGCCGATATCATCGTGGTTTTAATCAGTGCTATATTGTTGACTATCTGTTGCAGCAGTTCCGTCGTTGACGTCATTATTATTAACCCGTTGATTTTAAATCAGATTTTCATCTATTAAAGTCTCGTTTTAAATCTTAATTAATGTTGCGAACTCGTTATCTGATATGATACCTTTGTTGAGATACGATGAAATCAACGATGATAATTTGGAGTATGCTAACATCGCCGCGTGCATTTTTATTGTGTACTCGTGTCATTTTGCGGGGTTTTTTTTGCGATGATATTAAGAATACCAGAGATTGTTGTTGCTGCTGAAACACTAATTGTTGCAACTGCCGGCGACGTCATTGTTATCGCGGACAGAAATATACCAGTGGATGCGATAATCGTCGACGCTGAATACAGAACTACGTCGATGACAACTGCGCGTCTGCGATATTTTTTAACTTGTACTTCCTACTCGTCGATGATTTTTGTCAGTTTGGTTTGTAACTCACATACTTGATTGTATCTGTGTTGGTTAGCGTTGATGATTATATTTTTATTAAGTAATTAATTGAGGTGTTTCAGCGACGAATTCCTAGACACCACCAGTAGGACGCTGCGGTTAATTCTTTATCAGATGGTTCCAGTATAAACGTTTCTTTGTTATCTTTATTTAACACAACAGACACGGTTTCAAAACAATTATTGGTTGAATGACGCCATGGGTACGTAGTATATATCCTGAATTTTGCAGAGCTCAACACGGACAGCCTGTACACACCAGTTACTTCCTCGGTATGTTTGATAGTGTTATTTTGCTGAGACCATGTTGATAATCCTGATGATACCGTGTATACCACGCTGGTGATCTGCTGGTAAGGAATTTTAAAGAGATTAGTTTTTTTTTTTTAAATCTATCAGGAATTCCACTGATGATATCGTTGAGTCTCGCGTTTACGTCAACCAGTTTTATGTCAACGGTTGCTGGACTTCCAATAAATTCATTAATGGTTCTGTTTATATTTCTGCGAAAATTCAGAAACAGTTGTACGTGATTAGAAATTTCAGTTTTGAATGAAGTAATTTCATCGTTGATTGTCGACAACGAAGTTGTCATCGGAATGGTGTTATCGTCGACGTACTTCTTCGTTGCAGCGTCGAGATCAACAGCAGGTTATCCCATGTTGGTAATTTTATTGTTGTTCATGTTGAGAATGCCGGTCATTGTGTCACCGGCTTTTAATGCTCGTTCGGAAATACTATCACGGATCGACGACGGAGTAACAATACTAGGAACAAGCTTTCCTTCTCGGTCAACAAGACCTTCTCAAGATGCTCGATTATATCGATGATATCGCTGATTGAAATATTACCCGTCATTAATTTTCCTTCACGGTTCTGAAATACCACAAGTTCGTTTGGATTAATATTCGTAAGATTTAGCAGGTCAGATAATTCATCATTTATCTGTTTTGTCACTTGCTTGAATAAATCTTTTCCTGGCGTTTGTTGGGTTTTAGTTTTAGCTGATCTTCCGTAAATATCTACCATTATACATTTAATGGTTGTTTAAAACGGTGTGCACGTACTCGTATACGCGTGCACAGCTTTATAAGGTGGCATTGAGGATTTTGATACGGCGTCGAGTGCAGCAAGTGCTTCACGGCCACGTATTGGTGGGTCGGTTATCTTCTGTGTTGTTAACGTTGAATACCACACTGGTATATCGCCGGCTAAATTACTATATTGTAAAAACTCCTTTGGTGGTGCTAACCCGTACGAATAAAAAAAAAAAACAATTCCACGTGGATCAATTGCAAATGCAACCCAATGAGTACCTGGACCGTTTTCTCCATCAAGATTAATAATACCGGTTTCAACACGATTTGATTTGTGCGGTAACCAATCACGCATAACAACACCTCTGAAGTGTTTAATGTTTAATCGCGCAGCAGTATCAAGTAAATCAAAATCTGACATGGGAAGTATCAACGAAGTGTTCCTGGAATTCTTAATCCTTTCCCATACCGAGGTGAAGTTCCTGGCAGTCTTAATCCCCGTCCTTTTTTCAAACCTATTCCTGTTGCTCTCTTTAGCGCCATTCCAGCGGCAGTTCCAACAGCACCTAACGCAGCAGCTTTTGCAACAGCTGGAGCAGCTGCAGCAATTATTCCTGGTATAGCTGCGAGTAATGGAAATATTCCATCTGTTTTAACAGCATCGCTGATAGCACTCACGGAAAGATTAAGTCGTATACCATTCTTTGATTGTTTGGCCTCATTGAAGTGCTTGAGCTGGCGTTCTGTCAGCGATAGTTTATTCGGACCACCTGAGATTTGTCCTTGCTTTAGTGATATTGTTGTTCCACAATTATCTTTGGACGCTGATTGTAGTTTTTTAATCTGACCAGAAATCAGACTGACACTAACATGATGATACGACATTTATAATATCATCCTGATTTTTAAATCCTAATTTAAAATTAGGGGATCGATTACATAATTTCCACTGGGGCATCAATGACTTTCATGCGGCCACCAGCACCTTCAAGTAGCATCGTTTAATCACTGAGTATAACAGCGATTGCTATGTAATTAGCAACTGCTCCTCTTGCTACACGAGCTTGAAAGTGTATATCAACGACAGCTTGCATAAACAACTCCAAATGTTCCAGTGAAAAGTAGTAGATTGGATACAGCGTTGCAAAATCTAGTTGTGATATTTGTAGACCAGAATCGATATTCTGATCACGTCCCATGAACGTCATCAGCCGATGATATGCGCGCGCAACATGATTATTTTCAAAATTCAATAATATGTCCTCGAAGGGTTCCTGATTCCCATTTATCCTTAAAGAAACTTCTGTGACTCCAAGTTGGTCAAATATCATTATACTGTGAAATTGTGAGTTGACTCGTTCAGAATTTTGGAAAGCAACAAATATATGTCGCGGTGCAGAAACACCTTGATGTGAAGCTATCTGCCATGTGAATAAACCATTAATGTTACTTTGAATAGCATCTGTAGTCATAGTCAACCACGATAATGTCGATTTACCGCCTTGATCCATAAAAGAAAGTAGCCGTTGTTCTTCGGCGACCGATGGAGTCATTGTTGGCATCCACAACGAAAGTTTTTTTTATATTAACAATAGCTTCTTCAGTAAATTTATCAACCAGAATAACCTTGGATCTTGCTCCTGATTCTGGTTCTGGTGAATCACCTTCCACTTGGTCTATATCCTCAGGCATTTCTTGCACTGGCTGAGCAGCAGCTATTTCAGATGGAAATTCTCGTAAAAGTGTTTTAGTTTTCTTAGTTCGCTGTGCTATTTTTCCAGTTGCTTCAGTTCAGTTCTCCAACGCGGGAAGAAGACCTATTTGTAACAGGTCTGAATAATTCTTCTGCGGATTCTACAAATTCCACCTGAGACTACTGACGCGCTTGTAATTTTTGAGTAACAGAATCTCTAACAGGTAGATACTTCTTGATTGCCTTTAGTCGCTCTCGAGCTAGTCTAGCTGAGTGAACTTCACCGATCATTATTGATATAATAGTTATTTAATTACAGCAGCAGAGAGGGTGAAAGACGAACAGTCGTGACCTGGTACGTAAACGAGTCGCATAAAAATTTGAAAAAAAACCCACGTCAACAAACGAGTAACGAAAACGAGCTAACCCACACGGTTTGACGTTATTGCGGTCTGTTTCTCCATCTATGGAAATGGGCTCTGTTAGAGGCTTCGGTTTGACATTATTAACCCTATTTTCAGTCTTTGTAGGAACCTTTAGTTCTCGTAAATAAGGTCTCCAGCAAAATGGTCTGTTCACCCTCTCTGCTGCTGAAGGAGAAGACAGGACCGATAATTCGGGAAGCTTACATTTTAAGGGATTTATAAACATTTGGTAAGTATTTCCTTTATAACCGTGTTTACAGTTTCAGGAATTCATATCTAGTCAGTGTCGGAGATGTTACTGGAATGACACAATGACGTTAGAGACAGACCACTTAATAATGGTAACGTGAGACGTGAGCCTATAATTGCCTTCGAACCAGGATATTGTTTCTTTAAGTTTTTAACTATTACAATGAGCGTAATCGATATAATTAACTTTTTTCCAAATAATATCCCAATTATGTTTTCAAGCTATTTGGGGGACAATATGTTTGTTTAAAAAAAGTTAGACCCTGCCTAAAATGAAATGATCGGTCCCATGATCGAAAGTATTTACTATGCAGTATTTACACAAGTACATAATACGACTGAGTTCAAACTTGACATTGATCTATATAGTACCGATCGTTTTGTTAGCAGCATCAGTTCAGGACGGTAGTGGATCTAAGAAGAACTCTAATGCATACAATTTTTGTAAAGCCAAAATTTTTGAGGATTCAAATTTTGGAGACTAAAATGAGTGGCAAAGTAATATACGTAGTTTTGCTCCTTTCAAGCCACTTTACCCCGATATGACGGAATGAAGATATGATCATGTATCTCGACATGCCTCAAGCTGGTTAGTAACAAAAGATACAATAAATAAATAAATAAATAAATAAAAAATAAATAAATAAATAAATAAATAAATAAATCTTCCTTCCACCTGACCTATTACGTAGATGCTTGACGAGAAGTCTTGGATGGATTGCAAAGGAAATCGTTTTGAACAAGACGAATAATGTTGTAATCTTGATGTACAAAGCATTTCATGGGTTGGTTACAAGATGGCTTGTAGTTCAGTCTTTAGTGACTGGCATGTACGACTTTTAGCATCTTGAAGCTCCTGAAGTGTAAGATGGTTGGCTTTCATCATTCCTGAAAACTTGATTTTATCAGTCGGTTGTATTATTCCTACGCCTTAAACCGATAATATTTGTATGGAATTGTCCGATATATTTTACAATACGTCTATCAGTATGATAACTGACACTAAAACTAAATGACCCTCCTCTCTATATCTAAAGATGACACAACTCGAGATAAGTTGAACATCCCCTCATGTAAATGGCATATGAACCTTTTTTCCAGGTAAGAATAAATTTATGTTTTTAATCATCGTAGTGTACATCCGGTATTACTTTTCGGTACAGTGTACATACAGCATGTACTTATGTGCAAAAAGAAAAGAAAATCAGACCTTGTCAATCATTATGCTATCCTAAGTCTGTGAGGAGATTGTGACTGAAAGAATGCCTACAACGTAGTCTGTTATGTGTTGGACTGTCATACAGAAAGATAAATTTGTTCCGAGTTTTCTCCTATATTTCTCAGCTCATGTTAGATCCAGATGTTGGAAAGTTATTTTGCTTGACCCAACCCTTCAAAACAGTCCAAATATTAATATCCAGTACGGGATGTGAGAGGTCCAAGGAACTCGAACTAAATTAAATTTAACTGAACGTCTCTTAACCTTAAACAGCTGTAGTACCATGGAACCTTTGAGAGGAAAGTTCATGTACCAATTGAAAACTTGTGACATTCACATCTGAAAAAGAATGCTGCCATTTTTGTCTCGAAGGTTAAAGTTATATTATTTCAAGATCAAGGCGAGACCCATTATCGACGTAAGATCTTCCTATATTTCTTTAAATGTCTTACTGTTATAAATTTCCGTCAAAGTATGTCTGCTTTTGTGTGTTGTGCTTGAAATAGTCACTGACTGTGTTCTTAGAAGAATGCAAGGCATGCTGTGGCATGAAATGTTGAATAACAACCCAGGTAAATAATCTATAATGTAACAACGCTAAATGGAATATATGACTACTAGCATATTACCAGTAACACCGTCGTCGTGGAGCATGCAGGGAAATCAATAATCACAATGAATATAGATACACTGTCCCCACAGTATTCAAGGAAAGATTATAGCAAGATTGCATGAATAAAGACGTGCATTCTTCGTGCTCAGAATGAACTATAACTTGATCTGAAATAAAATTAGAGATGATAGAACGTTCCCTATTTTCGTCACTGTAGTAAATCCTTTTGCTGACGGAATTACTTTAGGGTCCAATGATCATGGTTGGCTATTTATCGCTGTGTAAATTTTACCTAATCACTCACAAAGTAAATAAAGTCTAGAGGACTTTATGCTAACTTTTTGAGCGATGATTAGGTAAATTTTACACATCGATAGATATCCAACCATGATTATTTAATCCTTATAATTCCAATTTGCTTCCTAACATCAGATCAGCATATTTAATCAACAAAACATTCACTTTTATGTAGATCGAAGTTTTTTCATTAGCCTCTTAACTACGATAGAATACATGTATCACAGGTGTCTGACGTTTTCTCAATAAAGTACAATGAAATCTCTGTCAACACGAAATCACCTTATCGATACTATAAGTTAACACAAGGAGTACAAGCGTGACCCCTGTGAATGTACATAGCCCGATTTTCGCTAGCCAAGATTCGTCGATAATTTATACAGTAATAAGGGGTAGAATGCCATAGAGAGTCATGCCAGTGATATATTGTTATGATCATTATTTTAATATATACAAATGGTTGTTGCGGTTAAACGAGGAATATTCCTTTTTTACTCAAAAATTACGCTTGCGTATGGCACGTGTTTTTATAGCAAAGTTGTTTTTACTTTCTACGCATTTCGATCTTTCAAAGCAAACTCGTGTCCATTTTTTGTGAGATCCCTTGTTTGACATACGTCCTTGACTTTTAATAACCGATGCTGTAACATGTTGTCAAGGTGAAATCCGAAGATTGTCTTGTAAAGCCTACCACATGCCTTCGTCAGCAAAAGGGATGAGTGGTGGAGTGCAGGAAAGTCTGTGCAGTTGGATTGTTTTAACTTACAATGGTTGGTACATTTTGATTGGAAATCACAGGAGTGGGTGGGTGGGTTTTTTGCTGTAGGGTGTAATGGGTTGATATAGATAAAATATCACATCAAATGACATTGAAACTTGGAGCCAAAAGTAGTCCGCAGAATTTATCGATAAAAAATTTCCACTTCTGTATCACGTGACCGTTTACATCCAATCAAATTGCAGAAAATGCGTTCTATTCATAAAAATTGGAATTATAATTGAATACACGCAGCCCGAATTACTGTCTTTATTGAGGAGGATTGGACCCTGCTTGAGTTTATTACTAAAACTGTTTCGGGATTAAGTTCCATAACTGAAACGTCGGGTTAGTGGGTGTTGACTTTCTTGTATGATTATTCGATAATCACCGGTAATGTAGATTCACTGCGTTCAGGAATTGTTGCTTTTATTTGCTTGAATATTTTTTTTTTTTAACCAAAATTACTTATGAAATACCATTTATCTAGCAATTGGAAATTTGTGACAATGTACATAGCGTGTGTGAGTCTAGTTTGTATCGTACGGCTAAAGTAAGAAGTTCATTAATTTTGATATCATATTTGAAATGTCATTTAGATAAAGAGTGGACCTGTTTAAATAAGACTTCAGTTTGGGTTATCGCACATCTAAAGCTATTTGTTTAGAGCAGGTGCACATCGCTCTTCAATCACAGGACAAAGTTTATTTTATATAATTTTAGACACAATTGGTGTCATTACGGACTTGGTAATATATGATTGATGATCCTATTTTCCTGCGACAAACAAAGGCAAAAGGTAATACATAGACTGATTTGTAATTTTCACATTGTCCATATCATTGGAGGTAGTAAAAGTAGGGAAAGGGCAAAAGTATATGACGGCGAGAAAATATACATCCAAATTAATTTCTGCAAAGTATTCATAAGTTTAACTGCGAATTGTTTAATTAATGGAAAATTACATAATTTTATCATTAAATTGAATTTTGTTATTGAAATAGTGTAGTCCTTAGAAAGAAATATTTTATACAAGTACAATGATCAGGTAGGTTGGAGTGCGTGAAGTAATTTATATTAAGATCTAATATTTACAGTCCAGTGTTTCTTATATTTACCTTCATGATAATCTTTCCAGTAACGTTTTTATTCCCATTCGTATAATGTCGCACACTTCATACAGAGTGGCAAAAACGTACCTTTCCATTTGTCGAAGTATGGTAGGTTGTTAATGTTTCTGCCTGATAAAGGTGTGTTAGCGGAGAATTTAAATATCAAAATCCAATTAATTTCGCGAGAACATAGGGTAGTGGAAACAAGTCATAAAATTTTAAAGACGTTTATCACAAGTGACATGAAAATCATACCTTTTCAATAATAGTTGCAAACTATGAGAGAAAGAGTATTCTGAAGCTATAAAACGCATACGTACAACATAAATGTGATTATAATCAACATATTTACAATATATTCGCAATTTAAAGCCATATAATTATTTCGTATTTATGTCACGTGGTGAATATGTGTTACATTGTAATCGGAGATTTTTTAATTTAGAAAATGTATCACTTTATTTGGATTTTGATGTCACATTTAAGAAGAACATCAAAATCTAAATATGTACTACTCGATATACGATGAATTGTAGAATTTAAGTCAAATCTAATTCAAAAGACATGTATTTTATTATGCACTTCTTTATATTCTTCATACGGCACTTAAGGACTCACGGTCCTAATTCAGTTCCCAAAGTAAACCTATGCAAAACATCATGATATTAAAAGTTCAATAACTTCAAAATTTCTGAGTGCCCATGATCAAACCTATATTTATCAGTATAGATGAAACCTGGATATCAGCTTCTGTGTAGAGGAAGGATATGACCCGCGGCATTTTCTGGACCTGCATGTGTTTGAAACATGTGCTTTCAATTCCGCACCAAAGAGTCAGGTGCTAATTTTAGTAATGAGTGTTCCAAACTCAAGACTGTTAAAGGACTGAAATTCCATCAATAAAGCAATGTCTGTATTTTTTTTTCACTTACAACTAGGATAAGCTCTCAAATGATTCTTTTACCTAAAACATAACTTACATTATTAACCAATCCTGGCCACTCAAACCCGTATATACTGTATTATATGTTCACCCATTTCCAGGCTGGTTCCCATTTTTCCATACCATTAGTACCGTGTTTCCTTAAAGTTATAATGTGGGCAAATACATTTTCTTTCAGACATGTATTGAAACATTTTGTGCACTGTTTTTTGGTTTTTAATACATAAATTATGTTCAGTCTTTGGCTCCATTAATCTTCGTTTCCTCCTTAATTTATCTTTTTTAAGCCATGTGCGTGTGTTATTTCGGTATTCTGAATAGTGGCCAAAACATTTCTGTTCTTTAGGACGAAATATGGTACTCAAATTTTCCTACGGTAATTACTAGCCACTATGTGAAGCCATTTAATATCCTCTATTAGGAGCAGAGTCTGACTTTTGATCCTCCATAAACAGAAGTGTGGTCTCATATTACATATATATTCAATATAGTCTATTCAACGATACACTGACCGTGGGAGAGGAGGCTCATTGCTGGTAAGTACTTTAGGTTTTCTGCCATTTAACTCTCATTAGAATCTTAAAGTTTGTTATACATTTAAATACAAATGCTTGATGCATGCGATTGTTATGACATTGGTGTAAAATACGTATAAAATTTGACTCAGTAGTATAAAGTTTAATATTGTTTTTCTTTCCGGGCCATACTTTGGGTCGTTTGCAAAATGTTGCAAGGAAGCTTCATACTTTATGTGCAATAAATCCTCAGTGAGTTTAAAATAAGATCCAGTATAGCAAAATGATATTTGGTCACAATTTCGAAGAGAATAAAGCACCTTTTGATAGAAAATCGCCATCGACGAAGCTCCTCGCTTGAGTGGTCGCAGTCTGACGTGTATCACCCATTTATAATTATGCTTTTGTATTTGCATTTCTAATCGCGTAAAATAATGAAACAGATAAAATACAAACTTAGATACACTTATCATGATCAGGTTGCTAGATTTGTCAAAAATTGTATGTATTTGTCAATGAAACTGTATATTTGTAAATTTTGAGAAAGATCTTATCCTATGAAAATTATTAAACATCATTGTTTGCACAAATTCAGTGAAACTAGTCTATTTCAAAGAGTTATTTTGAGAGAAGGATTTTTTCAAAATGAATACGTCTTTCACGAAACCGCTTCGGTGGCCCAGTGGTTAGAGCGTCCGCCTCGGATGCGGGAGGTCGCGGGTTCAAACCCCGGCCGAGTCATACCGAAGACTTTTAAAAATGGTACTAACAGCTGCCTTGCTTGACGCTCAGCATTAGGAGGTTAGTGTTAGGACTGGTTGGCCTGGTGTCAGGATAATGTGACTGGGTGGGACATCGTACTACATGTAAGCGGCATGATGCCCCAGTGCCAGACATTACTATAAACTGTCACACTGCAGACATCGTAGCGATATGACTGAAAAATTGTTAAAGCTACGTTCGAAATCTAAATATCACACACACACACACACACACACACACACACACAAACACACACACACGTCTTTCACGATCATACAAATCTCGAATATGTTCCCCAATATCTGTACTACAATTAACCCTGATACCACAATTGTAACATTATGACATCATTAAAATTGCCTGAATTTCGGACAGTCATTGTGCTCGAAAAAAACCATTGCACTTAAAATAATTATTGCATTCGATAAAAAACAGGTCCTGGATGATAATTCTAAATATATTCGATTTACACAGGCAACAAGGGTGGAGTGCATTATATGATTTTAGCCCATGGTGTTAAATTTATATACCAGTTCTTTCTCGTACTTGCTGAGTTCTGTCTGGCCTAATCGTTCAGCGCGTTATACTATTCAGAGAAACGTCCTAGGTTCGAATCGTGCTCGAGGAAAATTAGATTTCTTTATTAATTGACGACAAACTTTCAATGTTGATTATAAGTAGTGAAAAAACATTGTTCTTTGAGAGGTAGTCTGGTCTGAAATAACATCTGAGTTTTCAATGATGTCATTTGGCACCTTTGGAGCTCATCTGGAGTTGCGATTTCACACCACTGTTAAAGCGGCAGAACAAATCTGTTGGCTGTAAGATATTAGTGTACAAGAGCTTAAGAAGGCAGCGTGCCTTTCATTCTCAAAGAAATGATATCGATAGGCAGAACCAAAGCGGTGACAGTTTTCCTTTGTTTAAGAAAATTATATTAAATAAAAACAATGAGGAATATATAATGTCTCTGAAAACATCACCGTTCGACAAAGACACAGAAGACAATGATATAATAGCCTTGATCGAAGTGATTGTGGATTCCGATCATGATGAAATAAAATAATTTTGCAAAATCTTGCATAAAAAGCAATTAGGTAAATTATTATTAGAAATATGCATACCACTCAAGACAGTGGAATACCATGAGGTGAAGAAGAAAAACGTATATATATTTGCACTTCCTGTAGAGCTAAGGTTTGGAAGTTTGACAAATATACCTGAGTAGTTTTCGGATGCTCGCTTTCCAGTGCATGCAAGTTCATGTGATGGTTTTCCCGTATAAGTCTCTTCGCGGGTCGAGTTATATTCCATGGTCAGCGTGTATTTCACCACTGTCATCATTGACTGCGATTAACGAGGATAACATGTGTTTCGAATATCCAATCTTATCTGCTCTTTTTCCTGCGCGCGATACCTCAGACCAGCTTTGACAATACAAACAACATATGGTGTAACTCAGATTTGTTAACAAAAAATTCCATGTACAGGATACTGGCATAAAATTATTGTAAGAAATCAATCTAGTATTGCTCTTGATGTGTTCATTTGAACTGCAGATTTCAGCCTATTCGACGATTGCTATATGATCTCGAGGACTAAAGTTGATCTGTTTTTGTTGAGCAGCCGCTTGTTACCATTACTTGTAGATAAAAATCTTTCCAGGATAGTTTACCAGAACAGCAAGCACCATTGAAGAAAGTTTCCGTATCGACGTTGCCTCCATGTATTCAGAACTCAACAGTTGCTTGACAGCCATGCCTTGTACTGCTTGAACGTTCCTATGAGCGACCGGAATTGGTCAGAGGAAGCATCGCCCGTCGCGGTTCAATCATAATAAAGCGCAAGCTGCTGAACAAATCACATGCGGGTTTCTCTACACTGTTGTCAGATGCGATGAAGGATCTAAACCACCAACGTTATATCGTAGAAAGATTCGGTTGAGGTGCCTATTAAATCGCTCAAGGTTACATCGAAGTCAATCCGAAAACAGCTTTCCTCGTCATCACCAGTGATTATTTAGCCTCGACTCATTGTTAGATCTTTGAGGGTCCCTTTGTCACCGATTGCTCTGACACCGCATTTTCGCGCATACTGTCACTGGCTCACTGGCGTGTACAGATGAACAGCACACAGCGTATGCAATTTACAGCTTTGAATTTAGCCCGGCTAAATAAGAATTTCAGCTGTGCTTCATAACCTACGCTTACACGAAGGTCACTTGATCATGCAAGTAATCCCAACGGCATAGAACACGGCAATAAGTGTCAGTCACAAAAGCATGGAAAAATGCAATACTTTCTATTTGGGTCAGGTGCAGTTTATTGGCTGTAGTTACTCAATTAAAGCCTAGATAAGATCGTCAACAATATTACGGCTTGAGTCCACAGTTGTTTATCGATTACTAGGCGATATGGTGGTGCTAACACCGATTTACACGAAAGGTTAAATTCCTCACCCGCGAACTAATCTCCCCACTACGATTACACGAGGAACTGGAAGAGGTTTTGTGAAGCTCGATGTCCACTTCTGCTGACCACTACGTGCCCCCGAACAAATTTTGTTCAGCGTTTTTGTCCAAATCTCGATGGCAATCACAAACTGTATTTGCAACCCGACGTGTTGCTGCACCTACATATCTTTAACGCTTTTCGCGATACCAACATCTTTGTGTACATGCTCGTGGTATCTGTGGCAGAATTTCCATGGTACCTCGCCGTTTTGCTGACGCGATAAACTCACACCTGTACTCATGCGACCCTGCCCTCCAAGACAATTACATCATGTACTTAGAAATAAGTTACCCGCGCTGGATGGGTGATGATGCAACAGATGTTCGTAGGTAAGTTCGCATGGGTACATCGAACACACGTAGAAGTCCACGACAACAAATATGAATTCGACATCAACAATGATATCTGTTACTTCTTCGACCATGGAATATCCGATCGGGCTTCACCCGCGCCCTCAATAATTTTCAGACGACCACAAAAGCCTGTTGGTGCCCCAAAACTGGTTGTCCCCGTACCAGTGTGAACTCGTGAACGATTTCGGTAGCATGTTCATCGAATGCACAAAGTTTATTCCGAACCTGTGCCCGAAGCTCAACTATGCTGTCCACGTACAAAACCTACAGCTGTATCTTTGGTTTGGGATGCATGTGTAAATTCCATTGGCTGCGCAGGTTTTGTGAACGCGCGAGGACGGAACATTACATTCAGATGAATTCAGATCTGCTAACCACTGCCACAAATGATTTTGAAAATGACTTCTTGAAATTCTTGAACAATGCTGTGTTTGGGAAATTCATGGATAATCTGTGAAAACGAAGTCGCGTTAACCTTTTCTGGCAAAGTGAATTAGCTAAACTTCGCAGGCTTATTGCAGACCAACCGATCAAATCACGAAATATATTCGATGGTGTACACATTGCCACACATAGCAAGAAATCCCGGCCAATGTTTAGGGAACTGAGTTAATCTGGCGCGTCCGTGCTGAAGTTTATGACACGAATAAACCTCGAAAACAGAAAAATACTGTATATTGATAGGGATTCTTTCTGATGCACATCAACAAAGATGGCATGGTTTAATTTGCAGACGAGTTTGACGTCAGCGAGTACCGGACAGTTCAGGAATACAAGCAAGGAAGTGGTCGTAAAATTCAAAGACGAGTGCGAGGGCAAGCTCAACGAGGACTGCATCCCAAAATGTACTCGATCGGGGTGCATCTGGCAAGAATGTTACAAAAGCCAAAGGTCTTCCATGGATGTGGTCGCAAGGGATCTCAAGCACAACGTGTGCGTGGAGTTAACTAAAAACGACGTGAATTTACAAACGCAGCAAATCCTATCCGGTCGGGAAAGCATCAATGGGCGTGTATCGTTGCACTAAAGAGAGTTTCTCCACCTTTGAGACAAAGCGAAAGATTTTTCCCTGATGGAAGCACCTCATACGCGAACAGGCACCGCGAGATTGACGTCCATTGATCTTCGCTACAATATATCTTGGTAGTAGTTGTGTATTCAATGTAATAACTTGTATTTCTTCACGCACAAATGCTCTCCTAGAAGGTTCGCCTCTTTTTCGTCATTCAGCACCAAGCAGTGGCACGTTGGCTGTCAATCTGGTCCGATATTGAATGCATCAATGGACCAAACTGGGATTGTAGCAGGAGGTTGTCCGCCTTCCAGCTTTCCTGGGGTATACACGAAAAAAAACAAAAAAAAAAACAAGAGTTTTCAATTGAGTTTAATAAGGGTGACTGTAAAACCGCTTCGCGATTTCGTGGTGCCTTGGGTTTCTCCTAGATCAAGCCGGGGGTGGGGCGGGGACCCATCTCGAGCGGTCGTGTAATTTCACCCATTCTCGAAAGCGATCGTGAATTAATAATTCATGCGTGTAATTATGCCTGAATAATCCTTCCAAGTGTGCGGTTCAATCGTTCCGCCATGGCTTGATCGCGATGATTGCTGACGTGTCAACGACGAACAAGCCTATGATATTTACCAACAACGCAGCAACGGCTCAGAGAAAATCTTTACCTGGATCCACCTGCAGAAGCCGCGTCCATGTTATCGACCCTCGTACGTCGGTGTGTTTGAGTTCGTCTGCTACATTTGTTCAATCATTGTTTGTCAGCTACTTAGCTTCCTTGTATCTGCTGGCAACATCTACGATGTTGGTATGGGTGTATACTACCACGACCGCTTTCGCGTAACTGATCGTGTGGGAGAAAAAAACGATCAGCATAGTGAATTTCATAGGGCATCGTCACATGAAGACACCCACTAGGTGACGCCGGTAAATAAATTTGCCACATTGTTTGCTTGCCCAGCCACACTTTGGCTTCCCCTTGGGTAGCTGTTTTGCCACTATTGATAGCTCACCAAAAGTTGTTTTACCCTTCCAATAACTGCAAGACTTATAGTGCATAGCGGATGTGGTCGGTTTGAAAGCCATATTTGTTATATCGAAGCTTCATCTCCAAGTTTAATATTGGTTTCATGCCTTCTTGAATGATCCATCTGTCGATTCTTTATCCGACAGCTGGTCTCACTATGACATTCAAGTCATAAATGAGATCCACATTGTCATGCACAGATATCATTAGATACCTTATAGGCGAGATTATGTTGATACCATGTTGCATCGTGTAGGTTTACAGGCTTTTCTATGGATTCGATCGGTTACTGGAATCCAGCTTGTGTCTTGCCGTGTTCCAGACCAGCAGTAATTGTATCCAGGGATGCGAACGTAAACTTTACTCTATACTGGATGAAAGTTCAGCAATTTCCGCATATCCAATACGAGTTCGAACCCGGGTTGAATTTGCATTTCGTCTTTTTTTGTGCGGCATCGCACAAAATATGAAGGCATGAAAATAAGTATACAACAATTGATATTCAACATGGCATCGTCCGAAAAGTTTTCCGTCATTGAATTTTCTGCGTCATCGAGATTCTCAGCAGTCCAGGTACGGTTCCATCTTTCCAAACTCGATTCGTTCTTTTACTTGGCAAGGCTGGATGCGGTAAAAATTAGCTGTTGCTTAGTCTGATCAGGTGATCCTTAAAGTGCGATAGGGTGTACGAATAATACCCTTGGATTTCTGCAGCGTCGAGGACACCTTCTTGGACACGCATTGTTTCTGTATTTTATTCATCTCAGTCGTATATTCGTGTTTTGTAGAGATGTTTGCATGGATATTTTTGGAACCAAGCACACCGGCATGTTTTACCGAAAGAGCACCTACAACTGTGGAATTGGACATTTTAGAGCTGGCAAAAGTGAGTTGTCGAAATTGACACTGTGGATGCTTCTGACAACTCTTCGCAGGCAACAGAAACGCGATTGTACCCATTTATGTAATCTGGAGGCACGGCAACATTATCGTTTCGCTCGCTCACCACAGATTCGGTAGAAAGCAAAGTTCATAAGTTTATATGGCAAATAACTAGTCAAGGAGGTATCAGTTTATCAACACAACTGTTGGTTGTTTTTCAAACTACGACTGATCAGCTTGCAGAGATATTTTCGTCGATTGTCATTTTGTTCTATTCGTCGACAAATGTTTGCGCTAAACCTGGGTTAACGAACCCTCCTATACAATCAAATAAAATCTCGCCGAGGGTCGAATAGAAATCAACAGTTAGGACCAGTATCTGTTCGAGGACATCTTGGAATCATTACATTAGCACGAGAAAATGCCAGATTGCTGATTACGTCGCCGTTGGACGTAAAAACATCAAGGGATTGCTTCTCCAACAATAAAGTAATGTTCTCCGACAAATCCAGCGCGATAAAATTCTCTGTCAATTGTATTGAACCACCACCAATAACTTAAGGGACGAGAGAAAAGTCCAGAGTGACATTCAACAAAGACGCACTTGTCAGTGTAGTAATTTTTGGACACAAGACAAGGGAATATTCAGTGTAGTACTAGGCAAACTTGGAATCATGCAACCAATCACCGATGACATAAGTATTTCTAGGGAATATAGTTTCTACGATTGAATCAGTGTAAAAGGGTAACTGATTAGATGTGCAATTGCGTGTTGCACGTAACTAGGTAAGGTCTTCTTGTCGAGCAATTATTCTTTGCTGTGACGTTATTAATAGAAAAACTTTGTTGGAGAAAATAATTAAAGGGGAACAACAGCTGTGAGATCAAATCACTCGATAAATGTATACGCTTTTTTGTCCTAGATGCTATTTTCTGACTCGCCGTTGCTACCATCTTTGGCCTTTGTGTTGCTGGAATTGCGACTACAGCATCTATAATAGGTACACCAGTCAGATCTCCTGTCGGAGAAATATTGATAGCAATTTGTATTGTTTTCGGCGCTAGAAAATTAATTTAATTACGGCTGTACAAACGAATACATGTCTGTGCGAAAATTCCGGGTGCCGCCAAAAGCAGTCTCAGAATGACTAGTAAACTCCACTCGGTGGCCGTCGAAGATAAAAAAATTATCACAATCTTTTTCGAGATCACTTTGGCTGAACTTGAATCTTCAGATGACTCCGTGCGCAAACTTGGAACCGCGAGGCAGAACTGAAACAGACAATTGATATACAGACTGTTAAAATCGGGTAAACAGTTGTAACCACCAAAAGCAATATCGGATGTTATCGATTACCGTTGATGCTGGAAGCCCTGGTTAAATTGAGAGACGTACATGGGGGTAGTCTTATGAAAGGCTCCAGCGAGGTTCTCCTCGCTGGAACCTTGTTTTTCTTCCTCTGGGATTTATAATGGACATGTGCGTTTGCAGTTAGGGAAAACTCATGGGGTATATAAGAAATTAACTCTGATCAGTTACAGAAATCTCGAACTCACATTGTCTCATTGCTCGTCGCAGAGAGTTGCAATATATATATATATATATATATATATATATATATATATATATATATATATATATATATATATACACACACACTCACGCACACACATTGACTAATATGTGCATCGCATAAGTCATTGTAATCTATGATTTCTCGAAGATTACATGGTAGAGTCTTTAATGTGACAATATAATGACTTCATTGATATATGCATCTTGTCTGATGTTATGGTTCAGCAAATGGAAGATAAGCAAAGTTATTCCTATTAAAGACACAGGTAAGTAAAACTGTAAATGTTTAACATTAAAACGAGCAACAGAAGACAATGCAACAAGCAAGCAGAAATACCACCATCTGGAATCACTATTAAATCATTCTATATGAATCTTGAATAGTAAGATTATTTAATTCTTGCACAGTAAATGTAATTTCATCGGGGATCATCTATGTCTGTCTCTCCGTTTTAGTACATTATGACAAGAAACCAAGATGGACCTGTTATCACTCATCTGTTTGCTGTCAGATGTTATGAATGACAATGTTGCTATATCCTCTTTATGAAATGAGAGCTAACTGCCTTTACCATGATCATTCAAATGAAGACGACCCGGGCTGTCCTGGATGCCCATGAACCCGCAACACATTTACTAATTGGTTTTGTTAAAGGCGTGCAAACATATGTTGTTTACTTGTGCTCTAATCGCTGTAAGGGCTATTTGTAATGCCCGATTGAGACAGCTGGGTGGGGATGGTAAGCTGATTGTGAAGAAAGAGCTAAGAATGAAGGTAATATTAAGGTCCCATTTATTTCAATAAAATATCCAACAACATATAGCAGCGTCTATGTGAAAATAAAATGTATACTGAAAAGTCAGTAAAACAAAATCATTCTCTACCGTTTTGTCCACAAGATTTGATACAATGTACGGAAATATAAACTCTGTGTGCAGTGAATAAGAAATGTCACGGACACTTCTGAATAATCCGTTTAGTGGTAAGGAGAAGTGAGGTGAGTATAAAACTTCGAATAATTGAACATGAGTTGTTTTCCTGAGCTTACTGGTTGGAAATAACATGAATTTTTGTCAATCCTAAACAACCTTAACAGTCGTTCCCAAAAAAGAATGAGAATCCTGTACCGGCCATAAGCAACATTTTATGATAAAGTCAACACAACTACACGTTCATTTTGGTAATAATAATAACGATTATACCTTTTATTGACAATTATTGTGATGATCCCTAAACAGAATAGTCTGGAATATTTTCAAATTTTCTGCTTAAGTGTCTTTCAGCATATGCTGTACATTTACCAATTCTACCACAATTTATTATTTAGTTTTCTATACTTTATTAATTAATATAATTAATATATTTTATTAACGTTCGAGTCTTTAGTTTCAAACTCTGATGACTTTCTTGGTATCCTTGTAATGGTTTCAAGGCAAAATGTACAAGCAATAACAGTTTTGTTCAATATTTCCTTTTAATTTATTCCTTCAGTCACATTGAGCTGTCTCTTTGTATCCAACTTTCTAAAGCACCCCATATCTTTACAAATGACCACAAAGTCCGACTACAAACCATTATTATACGATGCAGCATCGATATATAAATTCAATAGTTATGTATATGAACATGGATTTGTTCTGGAATTTTGCTCACTGCCTTTTGCAGCCCACACCTAACATATGCTGACAACTCGATTCACTCAGAGACAATAGTAACTTAACCGCAATATTTTGAAATGACACAATGGCCATAGGAGGACCAACAGAAGATATTTGCCTTATGGTTAAAGAGGGGACCCTGGAAATGGAAGACCACCTTGATGGTTTGTAATAGATTAACCATCTATAACAACATAGTTCATTTGCTGACATATTAATACGTGCTTAATATTTTTCATAATGTACTAAGCTGAAAAAGGGTAAGTGTTGGGTGGTTGGCTGTATACCATTCATCTTAATCTAGATGACATAGTTCATTTTTCTGATTGAATGTCTACGGTACGCAATAAAATATTTCATGCATTTTTTTTAGCCCTACTGCATAATGACATCACCGAAGTAAACAAGGAAGGGTCGCTAAGGACTTATCCGACAATGGCTATCTACAGTAGTACTCAGACCATGTGGTCCGACTGCTTAGTTGGATGTAAATGAGAATAATATTCAGCAGAATGCTAATTAATTATTGTTTGATAAGCTTTGGATTAAACTCATTATAAACATGACTCAGTCTAGTTTATTAAACTTGTAATTTTTATATAAAAAATGTTTTAACTTACTGTCTCTTTTGTCTGTGTTAGGTCACATGTTCATCAATACTAGTTTAATTCATATTTGTCTACTGATAATAAAGTTACCGTTTTATTATAATATGTTAATAGTTTGTGCTATTTATGAAGCATAGGATCACTTTTCAATCCAGTGCCATTACTTTTGATGAGAAATCAACATGATTATATTTTGTACCGGGATGTTGCTTTTCATAAATCAAACTTCATTTGACGTCAGACGTTAGGCACATTTTCAGCTCCTGGCAACAGAAACATGTTTGCATTATCGTTGTTTAGTGATTCGACCGAATGACATTGGTGTAGTTGCAATGCCATCCTGCAACGCTCTAATAGGGTTTGCTTGCTTGACGTCATAGGACAGAGCTCCATTAGCCGGTATAATACCATTTCATGGGACAATGTGCATACCTAGACATAACTCCACCTTTTATGCCTAGCTAAGATGTCATATTCCACCTTAATGGCTACACACGGATAAGTAGCACTTAAAAGTAGTATTTGTCTTTCAATTGAGACATGTCTGGTGATTCAGTGCATATGTGATTAAGAAAATTATGTATTTAAGGGATCAAATCCAACTAAAGTGTTCGTACAATAATATATACAAATGCGGTGGTGCCTTAATTCGGTGTTATAGCTAGGATCGAAAAAAACATATAAATATGAAATTAATGGATGGAATAGTAGTATGTATAAATGAGGTTTCTATCTCAGAGACCCCATCCCCCTCCCAAATTGGAGAGGGGGAAAGAGGTTCCCAGGCCTCTAGATCTATTTCTATTAAACAATAAAATTTTAATATAAAATGTCTTATTATCCATCATCATTAAGAAGTGTTGGATTTGATCTAACAAACAGATTTTTTTAAAAATTTGGTTCTATTAAATCAGTTTCTAAATATACTGGTATACAACCTAAAATAATAAGCGATTGTATTAAAAAGTTGGTTATCATTTATCGAACAAGTACGGATCAATATGGTTATTTGCTGATTTCAACCTGACCCTGACGCAGTAAATTCCTCCAATTTTTTTATTTATTTCTTGGTGTATTTCATCAGCGACCGAAGAAATATTTGTTCCAGCTAATATTTTTCGTGATTTAGCTGTTAAATATTGTTCGGAAGTTTCGCTGTCGAAATTTGTTTTTTCAAACATTATGTCACCCTTTCTCATCTTGTTCGTTATCACTATAACAGATATCATGACGCATTGCTATTGCATCAACTTGATTGTAAGGCTCTTGTCCTGGTAATGGATTATCGTTTTTATCTAGTTCTTTATCTAGCGGATTGTATGGTCCAGTATATTTATGGTCTGGTAATGTCCAGCCTCCTTTTGGTTTCGGCAATTTGCCAATTAATTTATGTATATCTACACTTGTTCCAATTATTTCTCTGTTGTTGCATTTCTGACAGTATGTAACAATTTTATTTTGCTCCAGACAGAGATCTCTATCCCAATCGTACTCGCATATCATTATGTATTAATCATCTACTAAAATAACCTTATCAGGGCATCCAGCTCCTGTCGTTGGAGATTTATTTAAAAACATACTTTTTTTCCCCCACAGATTGCACAAATACTTTTCAGCATTATTCGATTATTTTTTGTCTATTCTGTTGATTCATCTTCATTTTCTGTTTTGGTTTTGCACTTGAGACAGTATGTTGACATTATATCAACGAGTTTATACAAAATTAATTGTAATCTCATCATTGGCTTCAGAAGTTTGCTTGCCAAACTGTAAAATAAATCTTAAAAAATTGAATTTAGGTTGGGACATTTGTTTAATGAACATTATACAATCGTATCCAGAAACCGAAGTTCCAACAGGCTGTCGTTGATCTGACGAGTAAATTTATCTTTTTAAATTTGTTAAAAATATATTTTTTTTATGAGATCACTCGGAGGAAGTCCGAACGAGTCAAAATAATTATTATCGTAAATAGCAACCCAGTGAGTGCCGGACCCATCATCAAAGTCTTGTATATTGACTACACACGAACCACCTGTTGGCACATTATCTAATTCGTCTTTAGAATATACTCCGCGAAATCCGACAAAGTCATCCAATTTTTCGAGTATATCAAAATTACTCAACGGCGTCTGGTTCCTGGTAATGTCCTTCCGCCTCCGATTCGTAGTAGATTCGGAATTAGACTGCCTGCTAACCTGTTAAAAGTGGAGAGAAAGGAATAATTCCTCCCTGTTTTGTTTTCCTTGGTGCTCGAGGACGTTTTGTTTTCTTTTTTTGGTTTGTTGACGATTTTGTAGCTGGCATTTTATTTTTTATTGTTAAAACTGTCACTAACAACTTTCTTGTTAACGATAGATTTGTTTGATACCATCGCCGGATACCGCTTTTTAGTTGCCCCTGATACTGCCCCAGACGCGACTGCTAGCCCCAATATTCCTAGTACTGGCAAAAGTTTTGGAATTGCACTAGCTATTACAGAAAATGTTGGTCCGAGAAATCCGCCGTCGACCGCATAGCGGTTGGACATAGCTGTTATTTGTGCAGTGGATAATTTAAGCACAAACGGTTTTCCCCGATCGAGGTTATTGATTTGCTGTTGAATTAGCATTACTTTTACTGCGGTCGTGGAGACTGAAGCCTCTGGGGATATCATTAAAGAAACAGAATTATGTTTGGCAGTCGCTGCTGATAACTTTTTAATTTGACCTGGCGTAAGGTGTATTTCTCTGGTTACGTATTCCGTTTTCATTGTTTATACTTGTTTGTCAAAAAAATTATACTTGTACAGTTATTTTTCCCTTGGTCGCGTCGATTGTCAAAAATCTATCACTGACAACTAGCGCGTATACTTTATATTGTTCGGCTGGCAGTGCGCCAAGCGTCCAAGTGACTTCAGTATCAGCAGTCGATCTGATAGCTTGTTCGGAGTGTTTTGAAACGTCAAAATAAAAGATAGGGTATAGTGATCGAAATTTTTCTACTGATATCTGAGGCCCACTGTCAGCATCCTGATATTTTTCCATTGCTTCCATAAGATACATATACGGCCGAGATATGTTTCTGGTGGCATCTACAGCAAAATTACATTCGATTGCACGTTCGGGATATTGTCTAGAATTTATCCTAAAAAAAAATTCGTCTGACGTCTGGGTTATCAAATACACAGTTGTTCATTTCCTGATCATTACGACGCGCCTGTCGTTGAAATACAACAAACAAGTGTCGAGGTAATTGTTCGCTTGACGTAGTTGTAACACGCCATGTGTAATCAGTTGCGGTAGGAATTGCTGTTTGATAAATTCTGTTTTGCTGAAAATATATCGTTTTCGTGTAAGCGGTCAATAGTGATTCGAGTTCCATCGTTCTAGTTACAGACGGAAGAACCCGTGGCATCCACAACGCTAATCTTGTAAATAGCAAACTGTCCTTCAGCCACTCCATCGGCGTGCATTATACAATCGTTTTGATCCGCCCGATCTAAAATAAGCGTATGCTTTAGTCCTCGAAAAATTTTGTTGTAATGACGGCAAAATCCAAAGATTGTGCTTAACGGAAGCATTGTTATTTGTCGAGATTCTGCGGCAAATGCTTTTCGTTTGGCATATCCCTCGTTATTCTGCTATCGTCGTATATTTCTAACGGCTAATCTTATCGCGTCTCCAATATCAGCTGCAGCATTGTTAGCGAGATTGGAGATTAGATTATTATTATCTGCTACAGGAGCACCAGCACCAGTACGGAATTTGCTTGACACAGCTGTCCCGAATGAGGTATCTTTAAACCACATCATATTTGTTGCCACTGATGTTGAGTAATCATCGCTGAACGAGATGATATTGAGTATTGTACTCGCTATAGGCGAGTGCATTGAAATATCTTCCACTGTTTGATTGGCCAGTTAATACCGTGCGCTTTTAAACAAACTCCAGCCGTTATTGACAAGTGCAATTTCTGCGCCAGCTGCAATATCATCGCCTATCGCAGTTAATAACCGACCACGCACTTCTCACATTGCTTTGTGCGGTAATAGAAACACGTCCTCATCTCTCGTGTTAAAAGTTCTGACACCTGCTTTATTTGGTTCGTTCGAGTTCTCGTCGAGGTACTCAACGTACTCGAATTCCGTTACTACGTCGTCGGTATCATGTTCTTCAGCAAGATCGGGACAATTTTTGACTGACTTTATTTTTATTTTATCATACAAAATTGTGACGACTAAAATACAGCAGGCGTTATTCTTGTTTTCTTTACAAGTTTACGCATTACCTCTTCGCCGTGAGGTGATAATAATTTTCTTGTGGTAGCTATCATAGCTCGTTCTGTTTCCGCTGTGTGTGCAATATCTGATACTGCTCGTTTTATTTCCAATGCTGACGGTTGGCCTTTAATTTGATCAGCAACTTTTTGTCCTAATGCTGTGCCAGCTGTGCTAGCAAAAGCTTTACCTGCGTCAAGTGCAATTGGTGCTACTTTGAGCGCAATTCCAGGTATATTTTCAGCTAGTTTTGCAAATATATTTCCCAAAAATCCACCTACATTTTTTCTACTATAAACCTTTCTTTGTCTCATTTTTTGTTATATTTACTGGCAGATCACCTTCATATGTTATAGTTTGTTCTGTGGTTGATCCGTATTGTTTGCAAGCAAATCCTATCAACGACGCAATACTAGTCGCTGGTGAGAAATCTATTAACAAATTATTTTTTTGTAATTCTAGCTCGTAGCTTATTATAGTTTGGAACCAGCTCAAACTTATCTGCGGCGGGTTTGCCGATCAGTTCTTTTATCGTTTTATTAATATCAGTCACGTTATATGCTCCCTGTGGTATTTTAACTGATTCCCATGCTCCAGAATTAAATGTAAAGTCATCGTTAACGTCTTTTTTACATTTGCCATCGAGTGCCATACTGTAGCGGAAATTAATCCGATTTCGTACTATTTAATCGGATCTAGTATTACTGGCGGATTATAGTAGACAAAAGTTTGCGCTGTCACTCGTTGTTTGTGAAGAATCAAGTAACAATGTTGTTGACGTTATATAAGATCGTTATGTAAATTTTCATACTCGGACGATGTTAGTAATCCGCTCGATCTAAGATAATCGAGTATATCAATAATTTCGTTGTCGATTTCAATGCTTTCATTACCCGCTTCTTTAGATGATATCGATATAAATAGTCTGTCAACTATATCTGCGTTTGATTCAAAAACTTTAACGCCAGATCCGGTTGTTTCTTTTTCCTTTGGTAATCTTATATCTCGTTCTCTTTCATACTTACCAAGCAGTCTTTTGAAAGGCCATGCTTTACTATAACCTCCTGGTTTATTTCCATACTGTACTGCTGTTTGAAACATTACTGTAGCAATAATTCCCTCTCTAATAATATCAGCTACTTGTAAAAAAGATTTCGTATTTTTCAATGTTTTTATCTCCTCTTCAGCAGTTAACACAGCTTTAATAATTTTTTGTAATTTTTCTCTCAAATCATTTTATTTTTCTGCTGGCCAATCTCGAATTTTTTCAATGTCTTCGATATTATGTTTAACAATAAAATCATTGCATTCCTGATCTATTATTTTACTCCGTGCATTTTTTCTATAAAATATGTTGCCTTACTTTCAGTAGGCATTATTTCTATGGTAGCTTCAGTTATTCTCTTTTGTTCCTCAGCTAATTCCTTAGTTCGCTCTGACACATCTTCTATTAACCTCCTTAACTCGTCTGGATTAACCGTCGATTCTGCTATCGCCTGTTGAAGCGCAAGAGGATTGTTCATTAATCTATCAAATTCAGCCTGTCGCGCAACAGAATCAGCAATGTTTCTTACAAGTTCAGTTACAATATTTTTAGTTTCTTCTTTTGGTTTCTCTCCGAGTAAACCTAGCAATCATTTTCTTGTATATTTTTAGATCTTCTGGAGATATTGTTGATACTTCAGGTTGTTTACCAATTAATGTTTCAGTAACAGGTTTAAGGAAACTAGCGGCTGCTTCTTTCGCTTGAACTTGTCCTCGGCGAGCTTCTTCCACGTTCTTTCTTAAAAGCAGCTGGAGTTGTAATAAATTTCTTTCGTAATTCGATTCTTTTTTGATGCTCGTCCATTTTTTATTTTCTATACGCGTTCTAAAATTTGTCTAGAGAATTTCATCCATACAACAACGAAACATCTTAGCTGGATCACGTGCGAGTTTATCAAATAAGAAAAAATTGTATTTGTCGTTGGTTTCTTGATGATATTATTCAATAAATTTATCTTTTGTTACGTCACCGCACTGCTCGTTTGCAATATTTCTTTCGTCAACAATATATAGTCCGGGAAATAGTAGGAAACATCCCGTATTTCGCCTGATAAATCTGTCAACGTTGTAAAAACCCTGAGCAAGGTAGACAGAATTACATCTTTTATTACGCGACAGTGAAAAGTACGATTTAATCTTATTCATCTCTTTGTTGTTTAGCGGAATATCGTCAAACACAGCTATTTTATGCTCGGACGAATCAAGTTCATTAACAGGAATTAATTCCTCCGGTTGCCTGATCATGAACACGTCGTAACCAATATTAAGCTCGTCGCGAAGTTTATCGTTATCCTCACTCAATAATTCGTATTTGTCTTGTTGCGGATTAATTGTGTAGATATATGCCCTATCATAGTTGAAGCTGTCATTGAGCAAAAGATTTAATAATATATTTGTTTTACAAGACCCTGTACGACCGACGATAAGATAATGACAGTCTGGAAGTTCATTGTTGTGTTTATGATTGATCAATCGTTCGGTATCAAAATTTAATATCGACGATTTTGCCATAATTTTATGTTATATGATTCATATAATATGAGCTATTACACAAAGTTTGGAACAGCGCTCACAGGATCTGTTTCAGATGACGAACCAGCAATAACTGATGCATCATCATTAGTCAAAAAACCGGCGATACAATGACAGGTTATTTATTTATATCAAATCAGCGAGTACTTGGTTTAGAAATGGCGTATCCGTCACCAAGGGTTGACCTTACACAAGCGGTAAGTTATACACAACTAAAAACAATCGACAATAATAAACTATCATTAACAGGAGGAACGTTAAGAGGTAACTTAGATATGTCAGAAAAAAAAAATAACAAATTTGGAAACAACTTACCCGCCAGCAAACTTAAATCAAACCCAAGTGGTAAGTTATTTGCAGTTGAAGTATGTGGATAATAGCAAACTTGATAAAACCGGATAAACGGTTACAGGCAATATTAACATGTCGAGTAAAAAAAATATTGGGTTGGAATCTGTGTATCCGGCAGCAACTGTTGATAATACGCAAGCGGTAACTTATGCGCAACTAAAATCAGTTGACGACAATGAACTTAACAAAGCCGGCGACACAATGGCAGGTAACCTGATAATGAGCAAAAACTCAAAAATAACTGGATTATCAACAACCTCACCACCAGCTAATGATACTGATGCTATTAGTTATGCTCAATTAAAAGGAGCACTGACCCCGTATTTGAGGCAATCCGGTGGACCAATGTCAGGCAATATAAACATGAGAAGCAACAAAATAACTACGACATATGTTCCAGTTAATATAATGATCTAACAAATAAAGCGTATGTTGACAGTGTATCTAGTGGTGCAAGACGAACTAAACACAATGTTGGGTATATTCCAACACTTTTTAAAGCAACTAACAATCGAGTTGGATTTGAGGTAAGCGCATCATCATATTATCCTGAAAATTATCCCTATTACGCTTTCTCTGATAAACACGAGTGGACGACAAACATGGAAGTTGAAAAGTTTTGGATCAAAATTAAATGTCCTACTGCAGTTGCTATTTGGCAATTTTATTTGCGCAGTCGATTAAACCCTAGTGTTGATCGAATTTATAATTGGCAGTTTGAAGGATCAAACGATGATATCAACTGGACAACATTGTATAGTACAGAAAATACGTATATTACAACAACACAATATTTAACAATTCCGACAGTCAAAACTGTTAACAAGTACTTGTATTTTCTATTTTATGTTGTCGCTGCTGAACATCCGTTTCCAGGACTGACAGCATTTCAAATATACACGCTCGATGAACAAATTAAATCTAATATTGTATTATAAAATGTCAACACAAATGCCAAGACAGTTGTTTACAATTATTGCGAGAGAATTTTATGATAATATTTTTAACCCCACCAAAAAGATTGGGTACGAATCACTAGCAGCACGTGTAATAAAACCAGATAAAAATTTTAAATTCCAATTATTAACTCTCCATTGTCATAAGAAGAAAAAAATTGTATTCTTATTATGCATATGCAATGGCTACAACTGGAAGAAGCAATACAACTAATTTTGATGCGATAGAAAGATACTGTCATCCTGATGATTGCATTGAAGAACATAAACAAGTTGAAATCCTGCTAAAAACAAATGTTGCTTGAGCTTGATTTTGGAAATTTAGATTGGACAATAAAATCGAACTTAATAAAAACTCGAGCTTACGGTGAAAAAGTAGAGGAAAGAAAAAACAAGTAAACGCTAGCCATGATGATCTCGACAAACTAGCAGAATCTAGAATAATAGGAATAAGAAGAAACAAAAAATTATATAATAGTTGTTCAAAACGAAACATTTTTAGGTATCTCGGTATGTACTACCATGACAAAGAAACCCTAATTAAAATCGTTATCATGACAGCAGATACGGAATTAATTATAAAAGCATACTCGAACGCAATTTTGCCAATGATGGGCAAAAAAGACCCAGAATTTGAACCGATTATTGTTGACAGGTCTTTAAAAATAATCAAAACGTTTGACGATGAAATTAGTGATCTTAGTGATAATGAGCGAGAAAAGTTTTTTTTAGCGAAGTCGATCAAACTTTGTTTGAATGGAAGATTAGTTCTTCTCAATATATAAGTGAAGAAGATGATATTCCATTTCCATCGATCCAGCGCTCTAGACAATTGTCATTACGAAATTATTACAATGAAGTCGAGAAATGTTCACAGAACAATACGAAAAATTATGGCTTAAATTAAATGCTTTTACTCGTCTTAACATTCTCGGACAAAACTCACTCCGAAAATTAATGCTAGCAAATTTCGCAATTATCAGACAACATCTTGTTCTCAAAAATTTCACGTTAGATCAAATAAGCTTGGTATTAGGGTATATTGATGAAACAGAAAAAGATTACAGTAATTTTGTGAATGAAACAGATTTGTATGAGCGTGAAGAAGTAGACATTTTTGATTTATATGCTTGGTTAAAGAAAAATGAGGTACTAACTGATAAACGATATAATGATACTTCGTCAGATGTTTATGACAAGTACAGAGATTTTATTGCTGACAGTAATAAGTTACGTGAGTTTCTTGATTCGATTGTTGGCATCAGAACGTTTGTCTTTGTATAAAAAAATTGTAAGCAAATATTGTATAATGAAAAAACAGATTGTCGATTTCAATCATATTTCAGAAGATATTCCAAAGCAAGATGTTCAAGCGCTAATGCAATATTATAAATTTTATCATAAAAACTTTTGGTGTGTAAACCAATGTTATAAGTATTGCAGTAGAATACTTCGAGTAATATCATATTTACCACTGCTAGTGACTGGCTCTGGTATAATCTCAAGTGGAGCATCAGTAAATTCGTTTTTGTTAATAATATCTGGTGTTGGTGTCTCTCTTTCAACAGCGTGCAAAAAAATTGAGCCCCGACTTGAGACTAAAAAAATGCTTGTAAAATAGCAAGTATCACTTATAAAAAATTATTTGATCAGATACGATCTTATTTGCGAGGCGTAAAATATGATATGGACGATTTAATACGCGAGTTCCGTATTATTGACCGTATGTTAACGGATATCCTACCAATGAAAGTTAGCAGATATACATAACATGGTTCTTAATATATATCTCTATCCTCGTTGTTGAATAATCATATATATATATCCTCCAGTAATTGTGTGAAAATAAATAAATACATGCACAAGCTGTCTCAGTTATAATCCAGCAATAAAGTGTTTGGAAAATCTATCGCCACAGTAATACACAGTAATCTCTAAAGTTTCGTTTCGTTTAGTGATTCGCTGGGGGATGTGTCTATGCAAGGAGATCCCTAAAATAAACAGTAACGTATGTGAGCTCTCAACCTCATTTGAAAGGCACCCCACACAGGAACATTTATAAAAAATGTCAGCCAAAAAGAAAAGCCTCGTGGGGTGCCCCATGACCGTCATAAGAAAGACATCAATGAAGGGACCCGGTGAAAGGCAAAAAGGCAATGAAGGGATCCCGATGGAACGGTGACCGCTTATGACGCCACTGTTTATTTTATTTTTGTTGTA
>JAECUM010054715.1:0-12369 GCA_016617855.1 Megalonaias nervosa
ATATATATATATATATAGTTTTCATGGTGAATTTTTATCTGAATCTGCCTTTTTATCATGGTTGGATTTTGTTTCAATGCAGACATGCCCTGTGGCACCATTTGAAATATGTCCAAGGCTAGATTAGAAATAATCCTTTAAGTACGATAGATTAAAATAGCTGTTATTGTCTCGTTTTCCTTTTTCTCTTTCTCTGATAGTTCTATTTCGTCTTCCACAATGTGATTCTGATTTGTACGAGGCCATTTAAATTGGAAAAATACTTGTAAATGACATTTATTGAGAGGTTTGCCTTTTAAATGTAGCATGTACCACGCATTTATTCAGCATAATTATCATCTTAAACAAAATTAACTTAGTACAAATTATTTTAATTATTATAAAAATGAAAGTGTCTTAGTATAATTCTGAAAATGTACAAATAACGTCAATTAATATGATCAACACTTTTCCCGACATCTTTTTACTTCTTTTCTTGGCAGCAGATAAGATTAGAATTTAAACAAGGAAAACCCAAGTGTGGATCGAGTGATTTATTTACTTATTTATACACTTTAAATATGATCGTCCGTGCAAATTTTACTTTTTCGAGTCTTCCCATGGAAGAATTTGAAATAAGGAAGTTTAATTAAAGGAAATATGCATCTAACAAACCTTACAAAATCTCTATTGTAGTAGATCATCTGGACGTGTTTGTCAACCAGGCCATCAAATGGCTTAAGGAGAAATGTAAAGGTTGGCTTATCTAAAGCTGCTTACCCTAAACCCAATCATTCTTTATTTTCCCTAATATCAGATACATGCCTGACAGACAAGACAAAAAAGGGAAAGCACGTTCAATTAATGTAAAATTATGCAAGGGATGGTTTGAATGTTTGTACAGTAAAAGACAATCTAAACAATTGATCTAAGCGACAATTAGAGAATGATGAAGTAACTATGAAGAAGTTATATGGAAATGCACGTATGAATCCAAAACATTAGGATACAAAGAAGTATATGAACAGGGATTATATACATGCGCGTATTTATTGTTTTCGCCTTATCCACTTCCTTTAGGATGTCATCTTAGTTTGCTCTGCCGGCTAAATAAGATTCGGTCCTCCTCGAAGGAATGTAAACGCAGTTCGCTATACTGGCAAAATAAGATTCGATCGTTCCTGAAAGATTATTTTTTAAATAGTCTATGTGTTTATGGTGTCGGGTTTCTTTACCTTAGGATATATCCATTTAACATTTGTCAGACATTTTACATCTTGGCAGACACTGCATGGTAATTTATTTTTGGATTATCATACTTTTATATTTTAATGGCACTTTTAGCACATTGTTGACTATATCATGCAGAGGAAATCGGAGCTAAGTGCCTTTCCCAAGGTAGCCGATCAGAGGTCTCCTGGATGGGTATCGAACCAACAACTGTTGGATTACGAGTCTGACGCTCTTCTAACTTACATAACGCTTATCAGGTGGAATATGTTTACATTAATATACGGTCAGATCGACGAAGCGATGACAAAGATTTTAATTATTTTTGCTTTCTTTTCTTTTCAACTAAAAATGTATTCGCCATGGACATCTCAAATTAAAAATAAGCTTTAATCAACAGTAGATACACACAAAACGTTGGCAAAACCGGCCGCCTTTACAAATTGACCAATTTCGCTCGTACAGAAAGACGACTGTTCAAAGAGTGAAAGATTAAAGCAAGGTAGTATAGAAAGAAAATACAACAATTCACCAACCTTGCTTTACTCTGATTCATAAACTTTAGCGTTAAAGATTCCTTGTGGTACCGCACGGAAAGTGGGACAAGATAAAATTAATTTGACTGGAGATATTAATATTAATCATGCTTTTTCTCTTTTCATCCCTATTTTCTGAGAGTACCAAAAACATGCAAAATGTAAGACGGAAATACGTGAGGAGGAAAATTTGAAGTATGTAGTGTTTTTTATGAATCGACTAGCATTACTAAGATGTAAAATATCAGAGTATTGTATAATGTGGATTATTAAGCTGTTGAATACTGGAGTTTCCAAGCTATTGGATAGAATACTGATATTTCTAAGTCGTTAAATAGTGTTTTGTATGGTGTGGATATCTAAGAGGTAGAATATCGAATAGAGTATATACAGTACTCTGTTCTAAAATTCTCGGAGTACGAAATGCATGCAGAAAGTAAGACAGTAATGCAAGTTAAGAGTCTCTAGTTGGTAATTTGTATCCGTACTGGTATGTATTTCCGAGTAGTATTTCTGAGGTATTCAATAGAGTATACTGGTAATTGTAAGCTATTGAATATAGTCTGGTATGGTGTGGATAAACTGAAAAATGGAGAGTGTACTGGGCATTCGAGTATGTTTAGCGTGGATAAGTTAAAGGAACTTACAACTGCGTTCTGTCTTGGTCTCTTCCTTTGTCTAAAATCATAATGTTCTAACAGTGTGTTGAGTGTAAGATGAAAATACGCATCGAGGAAAGTCTCTAATTTAACTGTTATATATAATAGCACGTATTTATGAACTGTTGAGTAGAGTATATTTTCTATTTGAGTTGTTTTAGTGTGAATATGCTGGACAAGTTGGTAACTGTGTTATGTTGTAATCGGATAGGTACTCCTTTGTAAAGTCGTACGACCAAGGTAAGTATTATTTGTGGAGAAATTCTCTGGACAATTAATAGTGTGTGTTCTTGTATTGCACTCGCATATACACATTCCGATACAGAAACAATAATTGTTCATCGCATAAACAATTATTGCCCAATACGCAATTTTCTAGGAAAGCCTCGAGATCGGAAGTACGATAACCCACACAGCGGTATTAATATATTGATCAGTTGGTATCCCTGCTTACTTTTGGATTTCTTAGCTATCGACTAGAGTGTGTCTAATGTGGATAAGCTGAAGAAGCTAATTGTGCGCTATCTTGGCATGTTAATTGTGCGCTATCTTGGCATGTTACTTGTGCGCTATCTTGGCATGTTACTTGTGCGCTATCTTGGCATGTTACTCTCTTCTAAAATTTTCAGGGTACTAAAAGAACGCGGAAAGTGAGACGGAAAAAGTATGGAGGAAAGTCTGGTAGCTGTGCATCTATAGTGGTATGTATTCATCGAGTGTTCTTAGTTTTGATATGCTGTATTTTAGAGTATGATGCCATGCATTTATAGAGTGCGATGGTATGCATTTATAGAGTATGTTTAGTTGCATACAAAATAGAAGAGTACGAAAAGTATGCAGAAAGTGAGAAGGAAGTACGTGTGTGGAGTTTTTTTGTTGGTAATTGCTATTATTTATGCTGCATGTATTTATAAAGTACATTTTAGCTGGGATGAGCTGTAAAATCGAGTACACGTGCATGTATTTATATAGTAGTTTAATTTCGATAAGCTTTAGAAGAAGGAGATTGTGTGGTGTTGTATTCCTTATGTTACCGTAAAATTTCTGTGTATGGAATTTACGCAGGAAATAAGTGTAGGAAGTCTGTAGTTGGTAATTTGTGTAACAATACCGGTATGTATTTATAAAGTGTATTTTGTTTTGGATATACCGGAGAAAAGAGTGTACTGACATATAGCTTGTTTAATTTGGATAACGCTTCAGAGGTTGGTAACTGTGCTGTTGGAATCGTTATATTACATTCTTCTTAAATCTTTAAGTATAAAATGTATGAACAAGGCAAGAATTAAATACGCGTGTGGAAGAAAGTTTACATGGAGTTGGTAATTGCTACAGTATGGGATCTGTACTGCCATGAATTATAGAATATCCTTAGTGTATATTCATAAACCGTAGACTAAAGTATGCTAAGTTTGGATTTTAAGATGTAGACTGTCGATTAAAATATGTTTATTGTGGATAACCTGTTGACACCCTCTAGTTACTTTGAGGTCCCTACCTTTATCAACAATAAATGAATATGACGTAAACATTAGTAAACGTACTTACTGGGCAGAAAAGTTTATTATATATCTCTATTGTTGTCAGTAATGAAACCCTGATGAAGCCAGTAGATGTCGGCCACCTGGGGGATATAATGTCATCTAATCTCGAGAGCTTAAATTGAATAACCTATTAAACAGGTCGATGACTAATTTTAAATAACAGGGTAAATGTTTAATTGTCCGCACTAATTATCATGTTTAAAACCATTTGAACTAAAGTATAAACATAAGCTGATAAGGCAGAGTTACTGTCTAGTTATATACCTGTGAGATGTAGAACTGCTTGCACTGTCCAAATTAACAGTAAAAATATCGATATGAATGTTAAACAATTTACATACATTTTATTTACAGTGTTCATAACTCAGTTGCATTATATGCAGCTAGGCAAGCTTCAATTGAAGAACGTGTCTATTCAAATATTAAAGCAAGAAAACCACTTCGGCAAAATTCCTAGATGCAGATTTGTTGAGAGATCGACACCACTGGTAACAACATGAAAGACTGATGATTTCTATCAATTGTTTTAATTCTAACACTAGGATTTTTGAGTAATTGTTTTAGTCTTATTTTAATTGTTCATTTTGCCGATTATAAGTGATAAGCAACCATTCCTTGATCAGAATAATATTAAATTTTGTTTATTGGACAATCACAGGTATTCGGAAAAAATGCACAGGTGTTATACAAAGCCAGAAGAGCTCAATATATTATTATTCTATCTCAATTGTGAATGTGATCCGGTTTCCTGACAGAACATCAAATTTTGCAGCAGTAACATTTAAGAACTTAATGTTGCTGTTTCCGAGTGTATCGTGGTATAAACTGTCAGTTGACGAATCACACCAAAAATAACGCTCGAAGGGAATTATATAAGCTGTGTGAGTCGGCAACTGACAGTACCACGATCACGTTAAACAACTTTAAACTCTTATAATTGCAATTCTTTATAATTTTATTTATTTTGTACTGTTATTCTTTTTAAAAAGGAATTCTTGTTGTAGCTATTTATAGAACAGAGAATTATCCATCTGCAACGTAATAGCTACGTGAATATCAAACAAACAAATCTACCAATGGTATGCGATCTAAGGTTTTGAACATTCCACAGCATGGTCTTAATCTTTTATCTAAATTGGCATCTGAATATTGTGTTAAATATTCAAAGCAAAAGGATGTGTTGTTTTGTTTGACATACAAATGACTCTTGGATTTGATTGTCATTGTGACTTGGCCCAATCGTTATTATCCAGACACGTGAGGAACATATTTTCGCGTCTTCAAATCTAATTTCTTGTTAATTAACATTTTAGGCTACATACAGGAGCTACTTACAAATGAAATTAAGAGTATCGGTAAACGGTTATAGTGATGGGGGTCCAAAAGTCAGACAGTGCAATACATCGACACTGACAGTTTACGATGGAGGGTGCAGGGGATCTCCCACCCACCCTACATCGTAACTATTAATGTCGACGTCTTTCATCGTAGGACTGTGAATCCAATTGCTATAATGTTAGTCTTTAAACCCTCCTCCTCACAATCCCTATATTAATTTTTCTATAGTTTTAAATTCATTTGTAACGAGCTGCAATGAAAGTGCTGTAGCCCGTGTTCTTGGCAGAATTTCAGTTTCCCAGCTTTTCTTTTTCGAATCTAGTCAAAGAAAGATTTATTTATAGTCAGAAAAACAGCTAACAAGCATTATTTGATTCTGTCAAATCAATGCATTTCTATATAAAATATAACCCCACCCTTTTTATTACGTTTAAAGGTATGCAGTGGTATGCCTTCAAGTTTAGCGTTTACGTTAGTTACTTTGCACGTGACTCTATTTATAGAAGTTAATATAACGTAGTTATTCGTACAGTTTTATAGAAATAAGTGCAATTGGGTCTAATCACATGATTATGTTCTGACCAATGGAAATCTTTCGCTCAGTTATCAACTGATGCAACTGCAACTATATCCTCATGATATTTGACGTGAAGAAGTGCCACAAAGAATTAAATTCGCAAACAGTTCTCAACAGAGCTGTATAAAGTGTTACAAAATTGAAATAAGATTGTGTCATTGGTGGCTATGCTCTGGTCCATAACCGCAAAGGAGGAACGAATGGACTCTTAGCCTCATTTGCCGACAGTAAAGCTACACAACAACAATAATAATTCTGCTTCAGATGTTAAGGCAAGAATGAAGAATTCTTAAGTAAAAAAAAAGTATTATGTACCCCTTTACTTTACTTTATGCGCAGTTACCATTTTGTGAAAATACTCTTTCAGCTTAATGGAAACTTCCATTCTAGAAGTCTCTATGGTCAGAATCAAGAGTGTAATTTCAACTCAGAATTCAACTAGTTATGTTTACAATTAATAATGATCTGAATATTTAATCCCGAATCACTGAGAAAATTTTAGCTATGCATTCTGTTGTTTACATAATTAATTAATAAATGTCACGGTTCAGGTACACCATGAACTTGATTTTGACAATGTCAAATACATAATACACCTTTACATAACATACAATCATTAAGAAAAGCCAGCAAATAATACAAATATATATATATATATATATATATATATATATATATATATATATATATATATATATATATATATATATATATATATATATATATATATGTGTATAGTTGTGTTTCCTCAAGTTTTATAAGGGTTATTACCCTCAGTAACTTATAGCTGGACGAAATATCTACCGGATTATTGTAAATGTAACTACTTTAACAGAGTTATTAGATGTAAAACCAGTAAAACCAGTACATATTATGATCATGACCTTTTCGCACAATAGAATCGCCTGTATTATGATATAGGGGTGCGGAGGAATCCAGAACGCATGAAAACTTCACGATTTAGTTTGCACACGCACACACACACACTATGCTGACATTGAATTGTAGTTGGAATGTTGATATTAATTGTTGTTAGGGACCTCTCTCGAGTGGCCTTGTGGTCTAAAGCGCTCTCCGTTGTGGATCACTGCCGTCTCACCTCTAGGCTAGTATCGGTTTCGGGTTTGGCCAATGGGAGTACGTGAGCTCGCCAGCAGCTTTGATGAAGGGTCCTTGTTTTATGTGCTCTTCATAGACAAGTTTCCCTGCAGTTATTTTGCAAGTGTGAGTGAATTATTGCTTTATTGTTGTCATCAGTGTAATCATTGCTAAAACAATAACCGATGTTATTAGCTAGAAAATGAAAGTGAAAATCAAAATGAATTATATCTACCATACAAACGTGAACATTTATGTAAAAGATTAGGAATAATTGTACATTTCTTCTTAAAGCGAACTTGTAAACTTTTGTTATTTGGACTATCATAGAAGTAAGGTAGAAGGAAAGTTTATATTCTTGAAGGCTTTGTGGTACTGTATGCCACCCTAATGTCACCACATCTTTATGAGATAAAATATGAATTATCAAATTGAATGTTGCTTGAAGATAACACAGTTTCTTGACGTTTCCATATGGCTGACAGAGGGATTGTTTATTTTACGCGGAATTTAAGAATGCATCCATTTTAAGCCTATTATAGTTTTTTTTTCAACCTTCAGTATGTGATACATATGTCCCCAATACAGCTGCCACATAGCAACGATCACCATCCTGTCTTCCTAAATACGATGAAGATGGTCATAATCAGGTCGCACAAACGACCATTTAAATATGTATATAATTGATGTACGAAAAAAATTTATTTATTATGATGATTAGAATAACGATCTGATTTGTAAATTTTGCTTCCGTCTGTATGGTCACCTAAATTGTGGTTAATTTTTGTTTTATTTTGTTTGTTTTGTTTTCTTTCTTCATTTCTTCCGTAGATGTTAGGAAAATCCAACCAATTCAAGTCATAAACAGTATTCTTATCAAGCTTTCACATCAGTATTATTACATTTTCGTACAATATTGTATGTGATAACTTGTATTATATCTAAATATCTGTATTGAATCGATGGCTCGTGCATTTTGACTTCGACGCTCTACCAGCTGTGTATCTGATTGATATAGATATTTAATAAAGTATAGGAGAACTTTTGATCAAATAATGGATGATTCTATACATACATCTCTTCGGAATATTAAAATTTCAAACTACTTGAATTGAGAGCGGCCATATAATACAACCCTACATATAAATGTATTTATTTCGTCAGATTCTGAAAGAGACTATAACGTCCAAGCGCACTTTCAAAGCTGTGAAAAGGAAACATTATTCCCCTGCGCATCCGAATGCTACAATGAATACGAAACAGCAACTAAATGGATTCATCACTGAAAAACTTGCTTATTTTTCATCAAATATGTCTCTTTCCATGACATCTGTTTACTAGGACACCAATATATATTTCGCTTGTATATTAAAAAACGTTAAAATATTGTTACTGTTTTGAATATAAGCAAATGAAACGGAACTGGAATTCGGAGAAAAAAAATTTTATTTAAACCTAGAACTATTTACAATTGGCATATCGCAATAGCACATTTGACTTGTTATATAATCTGGGAATACTCGTTCTGGAAAGGTGCAGTCAATGCCGAAAATCACGTTTGACTCCATCTACTTAGGACAGCCGCCTCTCCTTTCCCGGCGACATATCCGGTTCGTATTTTTCGAGATAATTTCACTACAATACCTAATCACTGTATCTATTTGGATACTCCAGAGTTCGTAATTCTTTATCCAGTCATAGATCTTCAATTCATTACTTGCTGGTAGAACAGGGCATGACTCAATAAAATAAGAGTGAGACATTGTTTTAATTTTTCGTGCAAATGTACACTATCTTTAGCAATTATTAAAATACGGAAAAGTAATTTTGCCAGACAGTATAAGCTTCTCAAGTTCAATAGCGTATTCCTGCACACTCCGTCTGAACAATCTCTGACTTTGTGTTTCACTTTGCGAATGAAAGTAAGATCACTATAAAAGTCAAACATTCCTTCTGGATTGTGGAATAATTGCTCTGATGCTTATTTAATATTTTTAGAAAAATGGCGCATTGCATGATCCACACCATTTTGTCATTTTGAATCAAAATTTCTCCATCAGTTGCATCAACAGACACTTTAAATGATTGATTGAAATTTGGAGCTGAAAGAATTGCTGCACTGACCTTTACTTTATCTAAAACCTCCTAACATTTCTGAGACCATTGAAATATGCGCTTCTTACTCAACAAAATCTTCAGCGGTTTAGCAATTATAAAACAATTTGAACGAACTTCCCGATTATATCAGACCATATCCAAAAATTGCATCAGTTGCATCTTACTGATAGGCACTGGATATTCAGAAATACCCTTGATTTTAACTTCAACAGGTTTAACGTGGCCGTGCCCCACAATATGTCCTAAAAATATAACACATGAACGCCAAAACCCAATTTTACGTAAATTGTCAAATTTGCATCACTGAATCGACCAAAGAATTTCGAAATGGCTTCTAAGTGATCTTTCTAGATGTCGTTGAAGATGACGACGTCGTCGATTGAAGTGTCACGTTTATTTAGACATGATGTTATCATGTTCATCGAACGATGAAATGTTGACGGAGAATTTTTCATACCAAACGACCAAATTTTATATTGATTAAGTCCATCTAGAATTGGAAAGGACGAAATTTATTTTCCTGTTTTCGTGAGTGGAATTTGTCAGAATCCTTTCAGAAGGTAAAATTTGGTAATATATTTTGCATTTTCAAATTTGTCAATATAGGCATCGATTTATGTCATTGGAAATAAATCCATTTTGGCGTCACTGTAGACATTCCTACGGTCACTATACACGCGGAAAGTATAATCTAATTTAGGCAACAGGAACTCCCTTGACTGGTCATTTTGGAGCTTTTACAAAGGCTCTTATTTCTAACAGGTCAATGTCACCGTCTTTTATTGAAGCAGTACATTCGTTGCCCATACCGAAAAATCCTTTTTTGGCAAAATGTTATAGTTCTTATCCAATTGAAAAGAAAGTCCATGACTTAATTTATGTAACTGGCACTACTGGGAGGAAGAAACCAAAACTATTTATCATCAAACGACTTTTTGAAGGAGTATTTTGGAAGAGATAACCCTGTTAATCATTCAAACAATTCAGTTTTACCTGTCCCTCACAGTGGGAATGTAAATGATGGAATCCAGTCCGACTGTAGTGACTTCGATTTAGGCAATGTTCAGAATTTAGAAATATTAAACAATCTGGACCATAAACTTTCACATCTACAACTACAGGAAAGGAGTGAATTAAACAGCTGTTTTGTGAATATGAGCACTTGCTTCCTGACGTTCCAACACGAACAAATAAAATCTACCATGACTTTGAAATCGTAGATTCTACCTCTGTGAAATAGCATCCTAACAGAATAAATCCTCTTAAGCAGGCATGTTTGAAAAATGGAATTCACTACTTGCTAGAGAATGATTTCATAGAAGCAAATAAAAGTTGCTGGTGGTTACCATGTATTCTTGTACCTAAACCATATAATGATTTCCGTATGTGTAGTGAATGTAGAAATGTCAATAATGTCACCAAGATGTATTCATTTCCAATGATAAAACTCGATGACTAAAGATGGACTTTATCAATTCAAGTGAGGCCATTTGGTATGAAGAAATCTCCGTCAACATTCCATCCTTGAATGAACATGTAACTTCTTGTCTAGATAATCGTGACGCTTACATCGATGACGTCGTCATCTGCAACGACACATGGAAAGATCACTTAGAAACCATTCTGAAATTCTTTGTTCCACTCAATGATGCAAATTTGACAATTACTTCTTGTGTTACATTTAAAGGATATATTGTGGGGCACGGTATAGTTAAACCGGTAGAAGGTAAGGTCAGGGTTATCTCTGAATTCCCAGTGCCTATCAGTAACAAGCAGCTAATGCGATGTTTGGATATGGCTGGATATTATCGGAATACATGTTAAAATTTCTTTTTATGATTCAAGATCCCCTGACGGATTTGTTGAGTAACAAATGTAAATTTCGTTGGTCTCATAAATGTTAGGAGGCTTTCGATAAATTAAAGGTCATATGTAAGAGGGCACCAGTTCTTTTAGCTCCAAATGTTAGTCAGGTATTTAAAATGTCTGCTGATGCAATTGATGTGAGTGATGGTCCGCTATTTTTCTAAAAAGAACAATAACCATCAGAGAAATTGTTGCATAATCCAGAAGGAATGTATAACATTGATCTTGGCTTTTGCAACACGTTGAAGTGTATATTAGTTTAGCTCCTTCTTCGATCATTGAATTCAGTGATCACAACCCTCTTACTTGTATTCGCAAAATGAAAAACAAAACTCTGTATAGTTCCCTTCTTTCTGAAATGTAGAAAAGTTGGTAGCTATAGCATGCTCACACCATCCCGTTTGTTTGTACCCCCTACCGATTTGAAAAAGAGAAGGCATCAAGGATACAAAAATGCATAAACCTTTTTAATTTCATTCATTAATTCATAAGTTCTAACCTGATTGTTGCTTTCCGTGCTTTAGCACGAGGATTTGTTTTAAGTAACGTTTATGAATTTGTCGATAGTAGTAATGGTGAATTGATATTCCTGTTTTCCATACTGCTAATAGATGTTTTCTTGAAGACTATTTGACTATAATATTTAAAAGTGTGATGAAAAGTCTCTTCCTGTTACTGATTGTTTATTTGTCAGTCTTTAACTGTGCTCATCTGCAAATCCCCATCCCTGAGTCAATAGATGCTCCTTACATCAACATAACGTCATCATATGCCTCTTATTCTGATGGGAAATTTTGCACGTAAGAAGCTCATTTCCGATGGGAAAATTTTGAACAAGAGCAGCTCTTCCTGAACTGTAAAACAAAATATATATTTTCGGAAATTGAAAGGAGAGATTATGATTTTATTTTAAGTCACCATGAAAGAATATTTGGCCCAGAATGTTAAATGTAATTGGTATCTGTACAGATAATATTAACAAAATTAAGCAAGCAATGGAGAGACTGGTACTTGTTAAATTCTGAACAACTTTCTCGACCTTGTTATGTCTGAAAGACTCCTTTGTTGAACATCAGTGGAATCTTTAAGATTAATAGTGATTTCATTTTTAAAATCCTCAACTGCATAACATTCTTTTAAAATGACATATATTGATCATTATTGCAAGATCTTTGTTGGTGTAGTCAGTACCAGATATAACTTAAGGCTAATCAGTTTATCACTGTTGTTCATCAAGCGATCTCCAATTAGTGATTAAGATCAATGGCTGAAATTTTTAAAAAATGATGAAATAAATAAAGAAAGAAAAACTGCGGAAAGAGATAGAAAAACAGAAGAGATGAAGGAATAAAGGACTAAAAGAACGAGAAAAGAAAGACAATTATATAGTTGAACGAATTAAAAAAACAATTTGTTAGTTCATT
>JAECUM010054716.1:0-17500 GCA_016617855.1 Megalonaias nervosa
GATATGTCAATAGTATTGGTATATCAAATTACTTTATACCAACACTTTAAATGCATGTTATTTTTTAATGTATGTGGTATAAATATATATATATATATATATAGGCTTACATTTGTGCTGTTTTTAACCTGTCATTTTCTCTGCATTTTAATGAACTACAGCTTAATGAGATGTAACAGACCAACACGTTGTCTAATGATATTTGATAGCATCTGCACTGAATATCCTGCATGAACGCTCTCACTGCCGTGTGTCTCCTTTGCGTGATTCATAGAAGTACTTCAATTTAGTTCATTGTTCTGTCTTCCTCCGTAACCATAGATTTATTCATGTTGTTTACACTGCATTAGGTTATTTTTTTTTTTGTTTTTGTTTCTTTGTTTTGGTGGGGCGTCTACACCAAAGTTGCTGCCAATATCCGTTATTCTGACATACTGTACGAGTATCAGTATTCACAGTTTAAATACAGTACGTTATTTAAGAGTGTGTTTGCGCACCTATCACAAGGAAAAAGTGTCGAAGTACATTTTGTAACTTCATGATCTGCTTACATCATAGTGTCTTTTCATAATTCGTTGTTCACGATAAAGAAAATAAGCATGCAGATTTTTGCTTGGTGATATCAGAAGAATACTATAAGTGAACAACTGTAAATACCTTCTAGTGGAGGAAAAGTCCATAAAAATGAAATTTAAGAATGATAAGGTTAAGAGAGTAAATGTGGCTCGATGTACACATCAAGCTTATTATGTCGCGGAAAAGCTTTTAACGATTTTGCTATTACTGTTCCAATTCAAGAAACAGCTTCTTGCAAACAATTGACGTGCGAAAAAGTAGGACGTCTCTCAAGAAAAACAACGAGAAATGTTTTCAGGTTTAACTCTGTTTTAAGTGAAAAATGTGTTTCAGCTTAAGCATACGCCTTCCCTTCCAAACAGATATCGTATTAACCCAGGAACGGGTTTTACGCCATATTACCCTTTTGTTTGTAAGTTACCTGAGACTCAGGATCTGAAATGCAAATCTCATTTTTAAGATAGTTATAAAAAATTGGTAGTCTCTGTCAAAAAAGGACAATACGGAGGCAAGCACTCGATCATCTGGTTTCTTTCTTTGATCAAAACATTTATTTTTTATTAACAGACGGTATATTCCAGAAATATTAATTCTCAGTTTCTTAATTCGAACACCACCCATGGTTAAATGAAGTGTTTCCCACTCTCCCGGGACCAAATAATTCCTCTAATACATTATCAAGATTGCAAAATTCGATCATTGTGGTAGCCTTTATTCAATTCTTTCTATCCCTAGTACCTGTTTAGATATATTGGGTTCGTTTTAGCGATTTGGACTCAGGCAGAAAATAGCATTGAATTTATCATAATACTTCGTTGCTTTTGCAAGTAATACATACGAGTTCTTAAAACTGGCTGCCAGTCCCTTCGGTTTCTTATCTCACCTGTTTCAGCCAGGTAAGTTGTAGGTAAGTGAGTCCAGGCCGCTCTGAAGGAATGTACTACTATTACTATGCAAACGTTCCCTAATCATATACATTCCTTCAGCGCGGCCTGGATTCACTCATCTATAGGTCTGTTCGATAAGGGTTATTACCGCCCCTGACAATAGGCTCCCTTGAAGAGCTCTTTTGTACATTGAAATCAGAAACAGTGCGCGTGAATTTACAATCCCTATTTCCGGCGAGCAATGCTCCCGTTATGGATGCGTCAACTAGCGTGCCAAAATCGACTAAGAAAAGACATTGCAGTGTCTGTTCGAATTATTGTGGACCATCTGTTGACAACAAAACTATAATTCTCCACAAGTTTCCTGCAGACGAAAGGTTGAGAATAGCATGGAAAAGGCGTATTAAAAGTGTGATGTCCCATAAAAATTTCTATTATCATAGATCAATTTAGGCTGATGAGAAGCATATAAATTTATATCAAATTTGTCAAACTCGGTGACTGTTTACGATCGGTATGACTTATTTGAATATATGGAAAACGCTTGTATAGGTAGGCATTAGGCGCACGAACAGATAAATGAAGACGTATTTGATAAGATACAGGCACATATACTGTTTGATAGCTTGTATTCTATGCTTCAAATATATAGTATTAGCATCAAATATGTGGCACCATCGCAACAAGGCAAGGGTAGAGGCACATAGCATTGATAAGTAGATCGGTAAAGTCGCTAACCCTAAGAGATACTGAGTAAAAAAAATACCAACCTTTTTATTTTGCATTTTTGCACATTTCTATTAGCATAGATCGATTTAGAGTGATGAAAACCATATAAATTGATATCAAATTTGTCATAATCGGTGGTTGTATACGATTGGTATGACTTATTTGCCTATACGGAAAACGTTTGTATAGGAATGCGTTAGTCGCACGGACAAACAAATGAAGACGTATTTAATAAGATACATACACGCATTATATACTGTTCGATAGCTTTAATTCTGTGCTTCAAATCTATAGTATTAGCATTGAAATATGTGGCACCATCGCAAAAAGGCAAGGGTAGAGGCACATAGGATGGATAAGTAGATCGGTAAAGTCGCTAACCCTAAGCAATACTGAGTAAAAAATACCAACTTTTTTATTTTGCTTTTTTACACATTTCTATTGGCATATATCGATTTAGAGTGATGAGAACCATATAAATTGATATAAAATTTGTCCAAATCGGTGGCTGTTTACGATTGGTATAACTTTTCTGCCTAGACAAATAACGTTCGTGTATGAATGCATTAGGCGCACGGACAGACAAATGATGACGTACTTAATAAGATACATACACATATTATATACTGTTGTATAGCTTGAATTTTATGCTTCACATCCATAGTATTAGCATCGAAATATGTGGCACCATCGCAAAACGGCATGGGTGGAGGCAGGTAGCAAGGATAAGAAGATCTGTAACGCTAGTATAGGAAAGCATTAGGGGAACGGACAGACAAATGAAGAAGTAATTAATAACATATCTACACATATTATATACTGTTGTATAGCTTGAATTATATGCTTCGTATCTATTGTATTAGCATCGAAATATGTGGTACCATCGCAAAATGGCATGGGTACAGGCACGTTGCAAGGATACGAAAATCGGTAAATTTGTATGCGATACTGATTTTAAAAAATGTTTAATAAATTATTCTGCATTTTAAAACATTTTTATTGGAATAGATCGATTTAGACTGATGAGAACCTTATAAATTGATATCAAATGAAGACGTAATTAAGAAGATACATACACACATTATATACTGTTGGATAGCTTTAATTCTATGCTTTGGTGGCCTCCATCACAGCGTATAGATTTGCTCGCCAGAAGAGCGTTGCATCATGGGTAAATTAGGGGAATTAATAAGTCAAGGGACGTAACAACCGTTATCGAACAGGCCTATAACTTACCTGGCCGAAGCAGGTAAGAGAGATGGAAAATAGATCTTAATAGGAGCGTTTACAGAGTAAAAAGAAAACGTGTTTTTCATATTAGATACATTGATGTCAAGACGACAGCAAGTATTAGAGTTCTAAAAGTCACAACATGTTAACATATAAAACCATTTTTAAAAGGGCAGCCTCTATTCCCACTGTGACCACGTTTCAGCAGTTATGAAACATTTATTCATGTTGTTGTTGATAGTATCAGATGCAGATAAAATGTTGCTGCAAGATGTGTGAAACCACTGATAACAAATGGCGACACGAAACTTGTAGGTATGGCAAGATCAACTGGGAATCTTATGGATTAAATGGTAGATTAAATGTATGTATGTATGTATGTATGTGTGTGTGTGTGTGTGTGTGTGTGTGTGTGTGTGTGTGTGTGTGTGTGTGTGTAGTGCAGAGCAGAAACTAGATATCAAGCATTGTAAAATCAAAGACCATGCCAAAAAGCCCAGGAAGACCAAGCCATCCAACCAGAAGTAACTATTCACCGCAAGAAAAAAAATTTAAAAAAATATATAACACAAAATTCAAAAGTAAAGATACAGAACGAAATGAAACGCAAAGAAAAGTATATTCATTGAAAAGGTTCAAACTGTTCTGTACAAACTGCAATCTTTTGTTTATAAAAAGTCCCTAACTTGCTGATTTGGAGCACTATCACAAGATGCATCTCAAAGCAGATAGGTTACCTCTGTTAATCACTTCTTGCATCGTGCAGGAGGGCGCACCGGGTCTATGTATAATAGACATATAGTCTGCAAACTCTCGCAAGACCCTCTCTACACAAGTTTCGTTATACGTTTGTTATTCAAAGGCACAGCGGCCGTCTTGAACCAATTCCAGACTTTAAAAGTATGTGCTACATGATTGGTTTTAATAACGTTTGGAGTGTTCCAGCATCGAAATATATTTCAATCTCTAATAAATACTTAAGGACTCTACATGAATCTCAAGAAAAAAATCTCGATTAGAACAGAAACTTTAGTAGGGGGTCAGCCAATATGTGATGATGCAAGTAAAGGTAGTTAACCCGTCAATAAACATTACGACCTAATGACTTGTTTACTTCAGGTCGTACCAGATTGCATTTACTCAGAATCAGATATAAAATTAGTTTTATTTATGATAAAATCTATAATGGGATGGATGAATGCATGTTTTAAATGTTGCTATCAGCCTGGGAAAATTAAATGAGGTTTTAAACTGTACGAGAAACGAACTACATTCGAAGAGCAGGAGGAAAATAATCCAATTATTTCGAGTTCAGGACTGGATTCACACAGAGCATATAAGTATTTAAGTAAATCAAAATTTCAGATGGACTGATAAAATTCTAGAATATAGTTGAATTCGTTCAGCTTCAAACTTAAATATAATTTTGCATCAAGAATTTTAACAATATTCATTTTAAGTCGATATCTCTTTCTTTTCATTTTTAAATATGTATGAAGCATAAATTTTCAAATGAGATTTACCACAAATGTTAGCCATGCTTCAAGTTAGACTTCATTCGACTACGTTCTAAATTAAACTTTAAATGGAGCAACGGAAGCTTTTACAAGAACAAGGGAAAAAAGTCCTTGAAGTAAGACTCCACATTGTTTCATGATGACTCAGAAGAGGCATTTTACCTGAGTTCGAGTTTCATATGATGAAAGCGGCTATATATATACATAATGTTCATGAATCTGAGTTTTAATAGAAACAAAGAGGATGATTTAAAGAGGGAAAGAGTAAAGGAAAGGACGTTATTTAATCAATAAAAGAAATTAAATCAATAATCACTTATCAAAACATTACGAACCCTTAATATTTTTTGTCTCAAAGTGGCCTTTAATTGAAGCAAAGGCATATATTTATAATTATTACTCCAGAACCTTAGTAAATTGTTTCATTACTCTTACAACGTCAGACAAGTTTGAAGATCAAGCGATGATTTTGTTGACAATTTAGACTCAATTCGTCACCCACATTATTAAATTACCATTTAAAATACCCAAAACAATTTTACAGTCAAGATAATCGTGATCATTTTTTTGTTCATGAGAAAATAATTTCTAGATAAATCGGACGTTTTAGCTTCTGCTAAGGTAGGATGTATTAAGCATCGGGTTACTTCAAAGAATTGGAACACGTGCGCCTCTCTCGTTTTTCCGGTAATATATGCTTCTGATTTTATCTTGTTTCAGTACTCGGTGCAGCTGATTTGAATTCTTTTCGCTGATTTGTATTATTTCTTTGGGTTGTATCTTTTTTGTTAGTTTGTATTATTTTTGTTGATTTGTATAAATTTCGTTATTTTATATTAATTTCGGTTGTTTCGTACGGTTTTTGTCGTTTCTTTTCCCATATATTGTCATTAACACTGGAGAAGAATGTCATACAGATCTACCAGAGATATAAGAACTCACCGATTCCAATACTGCGTTCTTGCAAACACGGAAAGCATAACTCGTCAGTTGGAACACTGATGCAGTACACACTGTTCTGAAATTGTAATCTCATTGCACCACACAAAATGATAATTTACAGGAGTAATTACTGCTATAAAAAGTCAATCAATACAGAAATAATTCAAGAACATGAATCAAGAACGATAAACATTAGTGTCAAATTCTGCTTCGTTAAGACATTATTGTGAAAACAGATTTAAAATGTTTTACAAAGACTCTGTGAAAAGATTGAGATTGGTTAAAATTACATCACGTGACAGAAAAACAAGCCCTTATCCATTGATAACACCAGAAAAGAACTACGTTCTAATTCATGCGCCTTTCTTGTGTGCTTTCACAATATTTGCAAATAAGGGTTAAAGTATAGATATTGATCTTTAAATTCTTTATACCTTTCATAACTGTTTCTAGTTCTAAGAACTGAACTTCGAATTTTACAAGATACATGAAGTCGTGATGCTTGAAAAGCAATTGCACGCTCTACATGAACGGCCTTCTGATTCGGTACTGCAATTCGTGCGGTGTGTAATCGAATTTTAGGTTTCATGACTATATGAATCTGTCAATATAAACGTTCAGTTCTTTTATATAACTTTGTGAGACCTAAAGATATATGCAACTAAATTAAATACCTCAGACAAAAATGATCTAGAATGATTACAGGTTTTTTGGGGGGGGGGGTTTTGGGGGGGGTTGGGTTTTTTTTTTCTCTCATCAAATTTGATTCTTTCTATTATTTAAAACAAACCCTGGGAACTTTGTGATCTCGCCCGTTCACTGTGTCTCGTGCTTGCCTTAGTGTGCAAGGGTATGAAATGTCGTGCAAAGTTCCTGCACCAACTGAGACACAGAAAACTAAACTTTGGAACATGGTTTGACGCAGAATGTTAATACGAGGAAAGATCCCAGGACCATGGTCCACCTACTGGGGACCAATAGTAGTTTATTGCCCTGGAACGATGTATCTTTACCATATTTTCTGGTCAAACATTAAAGATATTACAAAGGAAGTACTGGGGCAGAAATGAAACTGATGTAATACAAAATCTCCCTAGAATCTCATTCAAGTACATGCAAAGAATCTAATGAAGATTAACTCTAGCGACGAGAACCTGTGCATAATTGCCCTATTATTAGTAGCATAACTTGGTCATTATAAGATTCGGTGTAGTAGTATAAAACTGTAGTAGTATACAACTTTGCGTGGGGGTATACTGCTTGGCGTAGTGGTATACAACTTGACGTAGTGGTACAAAACTAGGTGAATGAATATAACACTTGGTGTAATGGTATAACACCTGGTTTAGTAGTATAAACCTTGGTGTAGCAGTATAAGACTTGGTGGAATAGTATAAAACTAGTAGTAGTGGTATAAAACTTGGTGTAGTAGTATACAATTTGGTGTAGTAGTATAAAACTTGTTTTAGTGGTATACATCTTGGGGTAGTGGTATAAACTAAGTGGAGTAGTATAAGATTTAGTGTAGTAGTATAAAACTTGGTGTAGTAGTGTACAGCTTAATAGGTATCAAACGATATTTAATTGTTTTACATTCATCTTTCAAAATTCAAGATATTACAGACAAATTATATGCATACAATTCTTGAATAATTGCATCCCCAAGAAATGGTGTACATTTAAAATGTCGAGTTAAATCCTTATAAAATATGCAGCCAATCACATTTTAATTTTTAGATTAAATTTTCATAAGCATGCAATGCCAAAACCACACCTGCGTTGCATGTTTTGCATCAAATTGTTGGTATATATAAAATTTCAAAGCTGAACAATGTTAATAACTTGCTTGTAGTAGCGGTTTGTACGCCTTTATGTATGGACATGAATGCTAAACCTGGAATTAACCTTCAACAGCTCCCGCAGAGATTATGACGAAAGTCACTGTGCGACTCAACAAGCACCGGTGACTGAAATTATTGGAGATTCAAATCGACTATCCCTTGAAATTTAATTATTCAGAATCCATTCATCCATATGTTCATCTAAATCGTAATGTTGTATCAAGTGTTTATGTTTACTGTATGATCCATATCGAACTTTCATTTCGCCATTTTCGATAACTTTTTGCCGATAAACGTGAGTGCAGGCACTGTTCACATACTATCATCTCCGCAACTGTGCGAGAACTGTTTGATAGCAGGTAATTGACAAATAACAAGGATGAGAATGCGGACACACTGCATCTTAATTAAGGTTGCTAAGCTATAGGCATTTTTTATAAGAGATACAAGAGAAGTTGCGAGATATTTGCATTAGCCTATCAACATATATGCAAGCGCAAACGCACACACGCATGGACGGAAGTTCGATATAACATGGACTCATAGGTTTTCCTCTAAAAACATCAGAAAATGCTAATTAGAGAAATAAATGAGAAGAACGAGTAATTAAATTTTTGTCTGATTAAATTTATTACCTTTTCGTGTTACACAGTTCCGTCTTGCCACGTTGTTGCTCTGTTGTTTCGCTAGTATTTGATATCTTTTTTATTACAGTGGATGCCAGTCGACGAGACTGGACATGCAGACCACTAAAGTCAGCATTGATTCTTAGACATAATTAAAAGGGGGATATATTAGCAATTGGGCACTGAACGGATTAGTTATAGCATCTATGAAAATATATTTAAATATTACAAGAAAAGAAATTTGTACATGTTATATGCGGGCGAAATTGCAATAAACCACTAGTAATTAAGGGTGAATAAAGGCTACCTCCCACTGTGTACCCTTAGTGTCATCACATTTGCTATGTTCTAAGTACTCTGACTTAAACACTTTGACTAATTATTCTTATCAAATGTTTAAGTTTGTTGCAATACACTGTAACGTACGCTCGGCTAAGCTTTGATATCCCCGATACAAAACTGGAACCATGGTACCGACTGTTGACTCGTCCGACATATCCTATATCATGGTGACACGTGCTCAATGCTTCGCTGAGCACCTTTGAATCGTATAACCTCAAATGACTGATTTTATCAACAAACTCCTGGTATCAAAAGTGTTTCAATTAACTGCTCTATGGACATATATCCTTGCACTAATTATTCTTTTCAAATTATGCGCATTAATTTTGTTTCGCCGAAGCCGCTTACTTGTACTACATATTGCTTTAAATGACTTGAGTTGGATGTATGTCATGAACTGAGTTCAGTGAAAGCTGTAATTGATACTTTCGTCTTGACAACTCTATCAACACCTGCCTATCTTTGACACATATCTGTAGGGGAGCTTCTAAAAATCGTCATAAAATTTTTATCACGGTCAAAGGTACTTTGCGCACCTTCGCTCTGTGTGTGCCCAATTTACATAAAGTCGCGGATGATAGTGTATTTCTTACCAGTTTCAATCAGCAGTAATATTTCTTTTTAATCCTTCGAAGATACATATTCAGTATCCTTACTCTCAATTAACTCGAGTCGGGAGACAAAGAAAAACGAAAACTAAATAATGAAAAGGAAACAGTTTTAAAAAATGTCGTTGGCAACATTTTCGACTGTATTAGAATTCATAAATTTTAGAATTGTTCATATTTTATTTGTTAAAAATACAGTGAAATGTAGCTAGGCTGTACATTATCATTTAAACTCCTTTATGAAAATGAAATTAATCAATATAGAGAAAATGTTTCATAAAATGAAAAATGTCAACAATCTTATTTCAAATATTATTTAAAACAAATGTTATGAATTATACGGAAAATCAAGTCAGTTTGCTTATGGATGTTATGAGTTACAATGAAAATCAAGTCAATTTGTTCATGAATGTAAGTGATTAAGGTGCAGTTCCTGTAAGATTCATTCACTTAATATGTAATTTCTGATGAGAGAGAAACAATATAAAAAAAGGACCAAAGTTCTTTGATAATTTAGATTATTACCCTCATTCAGAAATATAACTGTATTATTAGTGGTTGCAATTGTGATCCCTAAAGATGCAGCAAAATATTTTGAATTAGTAGGTTTGTGCACAGCTTCCTTAATGCGATATCATCTTTAAATGATATAATTTTATTTACAAGTTTACCTATGTATAGATATTATGTATGTTACCCGTGTAAAGATGCTATGTGTGTTACCCGTGTAGAGATGATATGGATGCTTCCTGTGTATAGATTCTATATCTGTTATCTGTGTACAGCTGTTATGTATGTTACCAGTGTATGGATTCAATGTATTCTACCTGTATATAGGTGATATGTATGCTACCTGTGGATAGATGATGTGTATGCTACCTGTATATAGATGCTATGTATTTTACCTGTGTATAGATGTTATGTATGTTAACTGTGTACAGATGTTATGTATGTTACATGTGCATAGATGATATGCATGCTACCTGAGTATAGATGGTATGTGTGTTACCTGTGTATGGCTGATATGTTTGCTACCTGTGTATTGATGATATGTATGTTACCTGTGTATAGGTGCTATGTACTCTACCTGTGTATAGATTATGTATGCTGCATGTGTATAGATAATATGTGTGTTACCTGTGTACAGCTGTGTATGTGTATGTGTGTTACCTGTGTATAGGTGCTATGTATGTTACCTGTGTGTAGATGCTTTGTATGTTACCTGTATATAGATTCTATGTATCTCACTTGTGTATAAATACTATGTGTGTTACCTGTGTGTAGATGCTTTGTATGTTACCTGTATATAGATTCTATGTATCTCACTTGTGTATAAATACTATGTGTGTTACCTGTGTATAGCTGATATGTGTGCTACCTGTGTATAGATGGTATTTGTGTTACCTATGTATGACTGATATGTTTGCTACCTGTGTATTGATGATATATATGTTACCTGTGTATAGATGCTATGTACTCTACCTGTGTATAGATTATGTATGCTGCATGTGTATAGATAATATGTGTGTTACATGTGTACAGCTGTGTATGTGTATGTGTGCTACCTGTGTATAGGTGCTATGTATGTTACCTGTGTGTAGATGCTTTGTATGTTACCTGTATATAGATTCAATGTATCTCACTTGTGTATAAATACTATGTGTGTTACCTGTGTATTGCTGATATGTGTGCTACCTGTGTATGGTGATATGTATGTTACCTGTGTATAGATGCGATGTATGTTACCTGTGTGTAGATACTTTGTATGTTACATGTGGTTAGATGCTATTTATGTTACCTGTTATTTTTTGTTTTGAATTTCAGTTCGATCTAATGCATTCTGTATATCAGAAAATTCGAGTGGTAAATAGTGATTCAAACATTTCTAATTTTTGATATCAGTTATCAAACGACTTTTGCCTCCTTATCTTTTTTGTCTTTAGAGTAAAAGATGTCGGAAAGGGTGCGGCATGCTAGTGGTTGTATACGAGGTTCAAGTTCATGATCACTAAATGTATTTTTAGATATTATGGTGTTTGCAACATTACATGCAACTGAAATCTAAACAGGACGTTTTTATTCACCATGTTGTTGCTGCTGTTGTTGTTGTTCATGCAATGTCAGGTAATTTGGCGCTTCCTTTTTAGAAGATCTGTTTCATTCAGAGTCGCAAAATACCACAATTAACACCTTGTTATGGAACTGTTTCATTCAGGATCTCCACTGTAACGCCCAATGATATAATTAACTATTAATGAAACAATTATAGCACATGAGCTGGAGTTGCAGCCACTAACGATACAAGTTAGTGGCAGTTGAAATCCCCAATTTATTATATATTGTATTATTAGGGGTTCTTATATCAATATTGTATTATTAGGGTTTTTATAGCAATATTGTATTATTAGGGGTTCTTATATCAATATTGTATTATTAGGGGTTCTTACGTCAATAACGGTTCCTGCAGAGCCCTTTATTTTGTGATGAATAATGATGATGCAGATTCTTTGCATGCATAGTCAAAACAGGGTAATATCCATAGATCGGTATCATTAGTTAGCTTGCCGGACTCTCAGTCAGTGCTCTTCAGGTTTGGATCCTGAAAAAGCCGACCTCTGTCAGCTTGCGTACCGTTTATCTGGCTAAAGTACTGCATTCATGTTCTGATGTTCCGTTATCAATCAATCAATCAATTATCATAGCAGGGAATGCTTGACTAGATTTCATTTCTATATATTCTGCCTTTTTTCACTGAACATAACTGTTTTCATTAGAAAAACAAGTAGAATTTTGTCTGTGAGGTAACGGAGCATGTACTCTCTGCAGTTAACCAGTGAAAATAACACTATTGGTCATCGCACATTTCGAATAATGGCACGTGCATCAATCTGTTATTGACGAAAAATGTTCTCCTTGCAACAAGCTTTCTATCGAATGCATCTTATTCCAACAGTAAACTGTATATTATTTTTTTGTATTGTTTTGTTTGGCGGGGGAGTGTGGGTCGGAGTCGGGGTTGGTTACTTATCAAAAGTAAATAGTTTCCTCAGGATTTTCAGTTTCCTCCATCATGAGAAACCACAATGACCCCAAATATAATTGATTCAATGCTCAATTGGTGCTTAGTGAAATATGAACATATGGAAGATTATATTGTGTAGACACAATCTGAGTCAAGTGTTGTGCCCAGAGACAAACTACAGAGGCCGACAAGGTTTGGTCAGGGCAAGATTCGAACCCTAACCGTCCGGCGAGCTAACTACTGAGCAACTGCCGCTTCGCCAACATCTGAGTCGTCAAGAGAACCTACGCATGAATTAAAACTTTCTTTTTAAATCACGGATTTGTCAGTCAACGTATGTACGAGAAGAAGACCGATCTCACATGCTTTATATTTTATAATAAGATCTCACATGCATTACATTTTAAAATATCATAGGATGGAACATCCAAGAAGTTAACTTACTAATTCTCTGAATTTTCTCATTTTTACTTGCGCTCATGTTAATCTTATAAATTACAAAAGATCATTACTGGAAAAAGTGTAATTTTTATGCAGCACACACACACACACACACACACACACACACACACACACACTACCTGAAATTCTGAACCACCTGATTGCGAACAAAATGACATAAACAAATACATTATTACAATAACCTCTGGATATCCCAAAATACTCTATTATTAACTGACAACAAATTGAAATGATTTGTCAAAGCAATCCAACAGGCAGAAAATACACATGATCTAAGTAGCAAGTACGGCCAAGTGAACTATGGCAGCTTGTGTTGTGTGAAATGTGGGCGCCAATTACCGAGTGGTCTTGAGAGCTGGTCTCTCAAATTAGAAGACTGATGTTATGGTTTATCCTTACGCCTAATTGAAATATCGAATTTCGAGACCCACAAGAAAAACAAGATCAAATCTTGGTTCCCAGATGTATACTTGACCACATGTAAAAGAGAGAAAGTAGATATCTACTTGACCAGAGGTAAAGACGAGATTTACAGATAACTCCTTACTAAGCTTCCACAGCATTTGAAATTTACCTGCGATCTTGGTACGAATGGGCAAACTATTATCGAGCATCAAGCCTGCGAGTCAGAAACAGTACTCACAATAACATGTTCTGTCTGGCTAATTTTAATCGATGAAGAGATAGCAAGTGCGTACACAAACCGTGTCCATGTTTAGTCCGCAACGTGCAACATTAGTGTTCCGGTTGCACGCAGTCTATTGGCGCGGTGTCACTATCTGTGTCTTTGTTTAGATTACTTTCCCACGCATGATGTTTTTTTTATCAATGGATGTGGCGAATATAGTTCCAAGTACAGTGTGAGTGGTTGTTGCTGTGATATAAAGCTGTATATAATAGATGCGGCATCAAGTAGACACAAAGTTGGATTTGCAACTTTATACCGATGCAGCCACGAGGAAATATACTCGATGTGCAGGTAGGAAATTGTTTTATGTGCAGTTTACGGATGAGAGTAAAATTGGGAACTATAAACATGACATTGAAAAGAACGAAATATAACAACATATTCGGAATTCAAATCTTTTGTAGCCTCTTACTCTCAATTCCTCTTAAAAGGCCTCTTGGAAACTCTTTTTCTCTTTCAAACCTTCTTTCTCAACGAAAAGCTTGAATACCCTTGAACCATTTGCATGAACTTAAATTTCATTTATTAAATCTATCATCTCCTTCCTTACCAAAGTACACTCGAAATTTAAAATTTTTGTACTTCACCTTTTGGGCAACTAGAGTTATAACAATAAACTCAAAACATGGGTTTTGTGGGTGTGGGGTATTGGACAAAATGAATGAAATTTATGTTGACGAGTGTAAAAAATCGTAGATGTTTTATGCTTTCCTGGAAGGCAGTAGTTATAGATTTTAGAAAGTATGGTTAAAAGTGTAAACAGATAATCAGATTACTGTTTTTTTTTACTTGTGCTTGCTTTGTTTCCATTCCATTTCTTTCCTTTCTTTTTTTCTTTTCAATGTTCTCAGAGACTAATTGTTGGCGTGACGATCCAGGCCCACCTTCAAATGAAATCTCTCAAAGAGATTATATACGTAAAAAAAATAAAAGGGAACATGGGGATATTCGATGTTCATTGAAGTGATTTTGACGAGAATACATTAACTCGATTTGCTTGAATACGACTCACCAGTATGATCCGACTGCAGGCATAGTGCGAAGTCAAACAAGGGGCAATAACTCCGTTAAGTTTTGTCGGATAAAGATAAAACTCTAACATAGATCATTCTGACATAAAGCCTCATTCCAAATTTAGCTTCAATCCATGCAGTCTTTTCTGAAGTTATTGAGCGGAAATTAAATTTCCTATGGACCAGAAAAAAGGTAATGGAACGGACGGACATGGACTCTCTGCATACATATGACTGGTTCATAATAAAAAATGAAGATATATGCATGACATAACATGATTTTAAGATGAAAATACGATCGAGAGTACATTTTCAAGTGGACTTAGAGATTATAAATCGATTCATCAAAAACACAAATGTCGTGGATTATTATCGAAATACGCCTAATGACGGACCTTAGATTATTCTGCTTCGGTTTGTCAGTTTTTGTCTCCACGTTTGTCTTTCCTTCGGTGTTTCTATCTGCATTCATGCTTATAAGCGACCTGTTTGTAAGGACCTATGCTTGTCTCATTTTCTGTCTGTATATAAAGTCATACATTTATAAAATCTTCGATTTTATGAATATGTAAGTATGAAGACGATCCGACTTAGAAATCAATGCACTAGTCTGCAGCAATGTCGAAGTTTTTCAGTAAAATCAGGGCAAAGTCATCTCTCTAGACAACGGATAAATATCCACTTTAATACGATGTTTCTCCATCATATTTTATATAACATAGTGTCCATAATGATAATGCGCTAAACAGATGTTCATTTTTTTTTTTTATTTATTTTTTTTTTTTTGTAGCCAGCCAGTGTTATTTAACAATACCTGTGACATTTGGACTTTAAAGTTAAAGAGCAGCTGGCGGTGATTCTATTATGTAAGTGTGAATAAACACCATACTGCGAGCACAGAAATTAGTACCATTGTAACGGCACGAAAGGAGTCAAGACAGCGGCAGAAAAAGGCGTTAGAGTTCAATTAGCCCACGTAGGATCAGAACAACTCTTGTGGCTTTGCGAACAAATCTAAAGGACATTTTATATGACAGTTTAAAGGAAACACTTGATCTTCCCTTTTGGTCAACAGTAACAAAGGTAAGATATAAATTTTTATTAACATTTTTAACTTCTTCACAGGCTGCAAACGGATGGTTGAGAGGAGGGGATAAATTGTCTATCTTTTTTATTATTTAACAACTTTTACTGCGTTTCCTTTAACATCAAGCCGGGAAGACTAGACATGTTCATAAACTTGGAATAGTTATTAATGGCCTCTAAAATGATATGCAATGGCCATGTCATCCGTAAGTAAAAGCAATCAATCCGGCATCAGGAACGATGAAATAAATCCCAGAGCAGAAAATGTACCTTTACATAAGAAATGCAGTGCAACTAGAATTCGGTCGTCTTGGTAGGCTGTTAAAAATGTATATTAACTGCATGTGGTCTTTCTGGCATATGGTTTTTTCAGTCCTTTACAAGTTATGAGTGGTTAAATGCAACAGTAAAAGAAATATAAAAGGATGTTTACTTTTGCAAATGGTTAAGTGGCCTAAGTGATTCATCGAGCGGTTTCGTCTCGAGACGGCAAAAGGACACGTTAGATTTTTCGCACTGTTTAACTTTAAATCCATTTAAGCATGTTATATATTTAACAAATTAGAGTTATCTACTCGATGAAGGTGGGTGGCATAATACACAACGAAACTGAGGAGTGGCATAATAGACCACGAAATAGAAGAATGTCATACTATACCACGAATCGGAAGAGTGGTCTAATATACCACACACCCAAAAAATGGCATAATACACAACGACACGCAACATGGAATTAAATATTGCGAAACGGAAGAATAACATAAATATACCACGAAAGGGAAGAGTGGCATAACCACGAAATGAAAAATTGACAAAATACACCACTAAAATGAACAGGTGCATAATACCACGAAAGTATGATCTGTAATTCTGTCGAGAATATCGGTGAACTTTTATTTTTCTTTTATGTTATTCCCTAAGCAAAGAAAGAAATTTGTGTATTAAATCACACTCTTTGTTACAAATTCATAGTATGCGTGTAATATATGAAATATTCACTAACAAAAACCATGAGCGGTTGATTTTGTAGTTTATAACACTCATTTGTAGCATCGTTTCAAGTGAGATATATATTCCCGTTTACTATCCATTTAATAATAATAATAATAATAATAATAATAATAATAATAATAATAATAATAATAATAATAATAATAATATCAACACCAACAACTGTTATTATTATTATTATTATTATTATTATTATTATTATTATTATCATGTTGATGGTGGTGGTGATGATACTATTTTCGTTTTAATATTTGTAGTTTACGATATTGAAATTCATACATGCAAATGTCAAAATGTCAATGCTTGTGTGAAAACGCCACATGGCTTGAAAGAAACATTTAACTTTTCGGCTGTAGTGACACCAGGCTGTGTTTTATCACCTATTTTATTTTCATTATTTCTAAATGGTTTAAATAAACACATTTCTAGCTAGCATAATGTTGTAAAATTTGAACTTGCAAAGTTATTTGTACTGTTGTATGCAGATGACTTGGTTGCCTTTGCCGAAACTGCTATTCAGTTTCAAAGAATTCTAAATAAACTTAACGAATACTGCAACATCTAAAAACTAAAGATAAACCTGGCGAAAATTAAAATAAACGTTTGTCGAAAAGGTGCATATTTGAGAGGATATGAAAGCTGGTATTTTGGCTATTGCTTCATAAAGACGGTGTCGTATTTCAAATATTTTAGTAGCGCAGTCTCCTGTAAAAGCTCGTGGTATATGCGTTAAAATATGCTAGCAAAACCAGTAGCAAAGACACTTTATACTTCGAAGACTTGACAAGACTTACTCGTCTCCGTAAACTGTGTGCAACAACCCTGTATCAAATATTTGATACCAAAATAGCACCAATTTTGAATTATAAATCAGATGTTTGGAGTTTTTACAATACCCAATGTCACGGATCTATATATAC
>JAECUM010054717.1:0-17167 GCA_016617855.1 Megalonaias nervosa
GGAATCGAACCACGGTCGTCAGTATTATAGTTGCAACAACTATACCACTGAGCCATTTCCGATTCATACATATAGACGTTTTAAAATTATTATGTAGTTAACCCAACACTGAATAAGCAGACAAATTACGTACGACCAATATACTGAATAAAATCACAATTATTGTACAACTGTAACGTATATTTACTTAATTTACAAACATTATTTATATATACTGTATAAAATAATCGCACATTACATTTTTTGTAAGAGTTATCGTTCGTTAAGGTCAAATACATGTTATAGCTAAAAATAACTTTACGCCACTCGCATAAACCGACGTGAATTTAAGGTTATCAGAGTTAAAAGATGCATCAATATTCCTCTCTGTTACAAATTGATGCTTTACTAAAGCTAATCACCTACAGAAAAAGAAATAAGTCACTAAATAATTAACGAAAAACAAGAAATATTTGTTGTCTGTAAATCGAACGTAGTAGTAAGGGAAATAATCGTTTAATTTACTCCGCAGAGAGAGATAGCCGAGTTATCTCGCTTTATTATATACAGAATTGCTTTAATCATAGAAATTGTATATTATTCATGTATTTACTAATCAGCCCCTGATTATTTAATCAGACGTTCTATGAGCGTATATACAAATTAATATTAAGAGACTCTTGTCTTAGATCCAAAATGTTTCCTGCCTGGTCAGTGGGTTTGAAATTTATTCTTGTCAGAAATGGATTATGAACTCGCAGGTACACGGGGTTAATTGGTTCAGACACAATTAACCAACCGGGTGGGTCTTTAGGGCTAAATGAATATAGTATATACCCCTGTTCCGCAGTGCCACTGCGGTGATTAGATTTTGAAAGATCTACTTGATAACTATCATCAATTACGTCACATACTAGATTGACCGCAATCGTAGATGTTATATTAACAATATCAGGTGAGATATGGCGACCTCCACCATGTGGATCATTATTATGTCTTAGAATAGTTGGTGTAGGTATTAATTTTTTCCATGAATCACATATTCTTTTCAAGTGTTCATCAATAAGATCATTAACTGATTTCTTTAGCTCTTCAGAGTTAAATCCAGGAATTATAAATGTTGATAGTTGTTCTCGCGTAATTCCGAAATGTTTTAGAAATACTGTTGTGAACAGAAGATTTAGTCTAACACCCTGAGATGGACCGTCTTCATTAACTATATACAACCCTCTATGGCGTTTATCTGCTGCTATGTTCACTAATCTTTTTTCTCTGTTAACAATAATATCATTCATGAACTCTAGGTCTGAAGCAACTTGATTCAAATGTTGTATTACTTCAATTATTTGATTTTTTAAGTCATCGTTGTAGGAATTGCTAATGCTGGAAAATAAATTTCTTAGATCATTAAGTACACGTCCGTGTTCAGACTTAATTGTGTTAGCATATGAATTTATTTCATCAACATCAAGTACTATTATTTTACCTTTTTTACCATCAACTATTTTTGTAAAATGGGTTTCTGTTTTATCTATATAATGTATAACTCCATCACCAAAATATCGTCGCCATGGGTAAGCATTTTTTCCTGTTCTATATTCTGGAGGTTTTATAAATTTTTTAACATCTACGACAAAATCAGATCTCTGTGGTTCTGGTGGTGTTTGATAAACCGGTGGATATTCAGGCCAACCTAATACTGATCTAATCGAACTTTGATAAATATGTACGGAGTAATCAGGGGAATATATTTCAATAACCGCAGATAGTGTTGGTTCGTAGACAGTAATTGCTATTTTTGATTCTTTTCCTGTAATAGATTTAATTCTGCGCTGAAACTCGTCATTAATCTGTTCTATTTGATAACTACCCGTTGGAATAGCAACTACTTGCCAATCAGGAGTTCCATCAGGCTTATTCTTATTAGCGAATACTAATGAATTATTTGGCTGTAGTCCACCAAATGGTTTTGATCTAATGTTGGGCCAGCTATAATAAACTCGCAATTGTGCTAATGCTATTTCTTTTGCAGGAATTGGGGTTGGAAAATTGACACTAAACTCAGGATTAGTCGAACTTAATGATATCATAGTAGTTTTTGACGGAGTTGTATTAGTGACGATCTGCTGAAGTAACTCCCTGTCTGTCATTATTATTATTGTTGTTATTTAATTCATTAAAATCATTTGCGATCACTTTAAAAGCATCATCATAAGTTTTCATCATCATAGCGAATTCAGTATCAGATATTTCACCATCACTGACACACGAAGAAATATATAAAGATAATTTAGAACATGCCTCTGCCACTGTGTGTAATTTAATCATATAATCGTGCAATTTAGCATTTGTACAAGTATGTATCTTTTTGGTTATAATACCGCATTTGTACAAGTATGTATCTTTTTGGTTATAATACCGAGAACTCCAGCAATAGTCGTTGATGCTGAAACGATAATGGTTATAATAGTAGGTGCTGTCATCGTCAATGTTGATAATAATAATAATCCTGTTCCAGTAATAACAGCAGAAACCGAGTAAACAACTACATCAACAACAACTATACGTCTTTTGTATTTTTTTATTTTCTTGTTATAATAGTCGATAAAATTATTTAGTTTAGTGAGACGCTCACATACTTGATTGCATCTGTAACGTTGAACGTCAATGCGAGACTGAGGTTGATCCATTATTATTATATTAAGTGATTAATTGCTGTGTTTCAGCCACAAATTCCATATGCCACCAATAAGGCACTGAGGTTATTGTTTGATCATATATTCTCAGTATAAATATTTCTTCAACATCTTTTCTTAACAATATAGATACAACTCCAGAGAGAGAATCAGTTGAATGACGCAATATATATCTGTTAATTATAACAAATCTTTCATCACTAAATACGGACAGCCTGTAAATACCAGTAACTTCTGCGGTATATTTGATAGTGTTATTTTGTGGTGTCCATGTTGATGATCCTGATGCTACTGTGTATACAATATTTTTAATTTGTCCGTGTGGAATTTTAATCAGATTAGTTTTTTGAACAATATTAGGTATTCCACTGGCAATATCATTGAGTTTCGTGTTAATGTCGGCTAGTTTTATGTCAACGGTTGGTGAATCACCAAAAAAATCTTTAATGGGTTTATTTACATTTCTACGAAAATTTAAGAACAGTTCTATATGTTTAGTAAGAGTTTCTGCAAGATTATCATAATTAGTTTTTAATGTGGTTATTTCATTCCCGATCGGAATTTCCTTATCATCAACGTATTTCTTCGTCGCAGCATCAAAATTATATTCTGGTGTTCTAAGATTATTAATGCCATTATTATTCATGTCGAGAAATGCACGCATTATACCGCCGTTGGTCAATACGTACTTAGATTCTTGATCGTCGACATATTTCTTTGTTGCGGCGTCTGCATCTGCGGTTGGATTTCCAAGATCTGTAATTTTATTCTGATTCATATTAATATCTCCGGTAAATACATCGCCGGATTTCTTAATATAATTACTGAGTGATGTACCAGAATCTTGTATTTTACCTTGATCGGCAAAAATAACTATATTATCAGTGACTGCAGTTGGAATTCTTATAAGAACATCTGATAGTTGTATATTACTCGTTTTTAATCGTCCTTGATTATCCTGAAAAACAACTACTTCATTTTGATCCACACTTGTGAGATTTAATAAATCATCAATTTCATTTCTGAGTTGATCAAGAGTTGCATACTTAGATAAATCAGCCTGCTGATGACCTTTACCACGAGAAGATCTTCCATAAATATCTACCATTATATTTACTAATGTCTGTTTAAATATGACGTCGTAGTATATTCATGTACAACTTTGTGGGGTGGTTTTGTTGATTTTGATATAGCATCAAGTACGTTAAGTACTTCTCGACCACATATTGGTGGATCAGTTAATGTTTGTGTTGGTAACGTTGAATGCCATATTGGAGTACTTTGATAACCGCTAATATACTTTAAGAATTCTTTTGGTGGAGCTAGTCCATATGAATCAAAATAAATAATTCCACGTGGATCAATTGCATAAGCGACCCAATGCGTGCCTGGACCAGAATTTTCATCGAGATTAATAATACCTGTTTCAATGTTATTTGGTTGTTTTGGTAATTGATCACGCATAAAAATCCTCTAAAATTTTTTATTTTTAATTTTTAGCAGCATCTAGTAAATCAAAATTGGACATAGGAGATATTAGTAAACTGTCCCTGGTAATCTTAGGCCTTTTCCGTACCATGAATGTGGAGTCCCTGGTAATCTTAGACCTCTTCCCTTTTTTTTGATTCCCTTTCCTGTTGCTTTCTTTAATGCCATTCCAGCAGCAGTTCCAACAGCGCCTAATGCAGCTGCTTTTGCAACAGCTGGGGCTGCAGCGGCTATTAATGCTGGTATAGCAGCAAGAAGTGGAAATATACCACCCGTCTTAATGATATCTTTAATGGCACCCGCAGAAAGATTAAGTTTTATACCTTTATTTGATTTTTTGGCTTCATTGAAATGCCCGAGCTGACGTTCCGTAAGAGATAATTTATTTGAGCCGCTCATCTGATCTTTCTTTAGCAATATTTTTAATCCACAGTTATTTTTTGATGCTGATTGTATCTTTTTAATCTGACCAGGAGTCAGACTAACACTAACATTATTATACGACATTATAATATTCATAAATAATCTAATTACATGTTTTCTACTGGAGCATCAACGACTCTCATTCGTCCACCAGCACCTTCAAGTAACATCGATTTATCGCTGAGTATGACAGCAATTGCTCTGTAATTGGCAATAGCTCCTATTGTCACACGAGCTCGAAAATGTATATCGACTACAGATTGTCTGGTTAAATCTAAATGTTCGAGCGAAAAATAATAAATTGGGTATAATGTTGTAAAATCCAATTGTGATATTTGTAAACCAGTATCAACATTTTGATCACGTCCCATGAACGTCATTAGACGGTGATATACACGTGCTACATGATTTGATCGAAATTCAGTAAAATATCCTCGGATGGTTCTTGATGTCCATTTATTCTTAAGGAAACTTCGGAAACACCAAGATTATCAAATATCATAATACTACGTGTTTGATCATCCACCCGTGCAGCATCTTGAAATGCAATAAATATATGTCGTGGTGCAGAAACACCTTGTTGTGATGCTATTTGCCACGTAAATAAACCATTAATATTACTCTGGATAGCATCTGTGGTCATTGTTAACCACGATAATGCTGATTTACCACCTTGATTCATAAAAGAGAGTAGACGATCTTCTTCAGTTATTGATGGAGTCATCACCGGCATCCACAATGAAAGTTTTGTAAGAATTACTTTGCCAGGATCACCAATGGGTCTCCATAATGCATCGTTGTCGGTTGCTTTTCGTACAAGTACAACTGTATGTTTAGCTCCGAAAATGACTTTTCTGACATTTCTACAGAATCCAAAGATATGTGACAATGGAATTGAACATGAAAACGTTCTTCTGTTACCTTTCAACATTGATCGACGTGCTGCAAATCCTAAGTTAAATTCTGGATTAGCACCATGAACCACCGGCCACACAGCAGCGTCAGCGGTATCGTCGGCATTTCTTGGTCGTCTTATATTATATTGTCTATTGTCAGGGTAGTTAGAAGTATCCTTTACAAACATCATTGATGGACCAGTTGATCTTGAATAATCATCACTATATCTTGCAAGACCAAGTATTGTTGTTGCAACGTCAACGTCCTTCTGAATAGATTCAATATTTTTTCCGCCAATCATGTACGTTGCACTGTCAAATAATGCCATAATACCATTATTAACAAAACCAACCCTAACATCGTCTCCATATGTTACTGGTGCTGCAGGATTAGCAATATTTAAAATTTCACCTTCGACTTCAATAATTGCTTCAGCGGGTAAGAAATATCTACTTGTATCCTGAACCTGTAATTCAATTCGTCCACGCTGATCTGGAATTCGTGCGTCGTAAGAATAATATTGATAATCACGCACAGACTCATCTTTAATTACTGGTGCGTCCATGTCAAATGCGGGATCAGATATACGTTTGAACATCTTTATTATATTTATTATCGTCTAAAACGAAGATTACTTCGGGAAGTGAGACCACTTCCTGCTATCAGACTAGAGGTTATATTTTTTTCTTTTTCTGACATTGGTACATCAACCAAATCTGCTAGTTTTTGATTAGCAACTTGATTTATTATTTTACTGACATTTGCAGGCATTACTTCTGTACTAGGTAATTTTACTGGTTGAGGTCGGACCGCAGGTCTGCGTATTAATTGTGTTAATCTATCTTTAATCGCTGAAAATGCTTTACCAGCGAGATTACCCATAGCACCAATACCTTTTTCACGAACAACATCAATAGCTTTCATTCCCAGTTGCTTTGCAATCGGTATTGCTTTTGGGGCTATCCTTCTAAATAGACCCTGAACAACATCACCTAGTCCATCTCCGTAGGTTGTCTTGTATACTGGTAATCGTGAATTTATTACCCTGACTATAGTTGGTCCACGTTGAGTACTATGTACTATCATTTTATTATAGTAATTGTATTTAATTACGTACTCAGTCACTATAGTAGTCATCGACAATTTCGTTAATAAGAGACTGATAAACATCAACGTCCATGATACCGCCTGTAAATAATCGTCTGCAAATATCAGCTGCTTCATTAATGATTTCTGGGGAATTATTACCAGCTCGTTTTCCTCCAATGAGGATTTCTAGTCGTTCAACGTCGGCAAGGATGTTGTTAGGACATTGAGTAACGAGGCCACTACCATAATTACTAAAGCCACTTCCAGTAGAAGATTCTAAAAAGCCTAATTCTTCTAGTTCTCCTTGTAATCCTTTTTCTTCGTCCTTTTTACTTTGTCTAGAAGATGAAGGTTGTAAGGCAGATGTTGAAGGAGCTGATTGTCGTTGTGATCGTTTCGCTTTTTCCTGCTGTCGTAATTGTTCTTGTTGTTGTGGCGTTAACTGCATATATGCGATATATTTATTAATCGCATCATTATAGTCAATAAATCTCTGATCGTTGTTTCTAGCTTGATCAACTCCATAATGGATACGAAATATCCATTTGTACCACGATCCACGATCAATAATATCATTTACATGATCAGGTTTTAATAAATTTCTCCGATTATCAAAACTCCTAACCGCACTTATAGCTAATTGGTTTACATTTTTAGTCGCTTTGATGTCATTAATAGCAACATCAGTGAATTTGTCAGATACGTTAACTCTAACCCGCGCTGATTCTGATTTTTTAGGTTCTAGTTCTGGTTCTTCAGGCTCTGGCGTTGGTGCATCATAAAATATCTCAGATGGTGGCAACGCAGTAGCTATTTCGACAGGAAGATCACGCAGAAGTTTCTTCGTTTTCTTTGTTCGTTTTGCTATTTTGCCGGTCGCCTCTGCGGTTTTCTCTAACACAGGCAGAAGTGGTTTTGTTGTCTCTGTAATTGGTTTAAATAATTGTTTTGTATCCTCTTCAAATTCAACATGAGATTCTTGTCGTTGTTGTAATTGTTGCTTGACAGCATCACGAACAGGTAAATATTTTCTAATTGCTTCTAGTCTTTCTCGTGCTAATCTAGCTGAGTGTGGTTCTCCAATACTCATTATTAAATAATATTTATAATAGATATTTAATTGAATTTGAAATCACCAAAAATACTTAATAAAGCGCGATAACTCTGCTCCTCCTCTGCTAGATAATTATTTCCCCTTTCTATGTATGTCTGTATGTATGCATGTTTGTCTGTATTTTAATTTATCAAAAATAATCAGTAGATCCTAGCGGTTACCCTTCAATGGGGCCACTCGATAGCCTGTGTGACTTTCATGGGGTCCTTACATTGTCGTCTCTCTTATGACGTATTATGTGGCACGCCCATGTTCTGTTTCTTTTGGCTAACACCCTTTCTGGATGTTTATTTGGGGTTCTTCCATGGGGCAGAGAGCTCAAGGCATGCTACTGATTATTTTAGGGGGGTATTGCATAGACACACCTCCCGGCGAATTTCTAATCGACGAAAGCGAAATATTAGCAATTCAGAAGGCTGTCTAGGCATTGCGATTTCGATAAAACCCCTACGAAACCCCGGGGTAGAATCCAAAATGGAATCCGACCACGAGATACGTGGTGGTTTATCGAAATCTCAGGGGATGCCTCCCCCCCAACTTATTAAAAGACGTGGGCGACCCGGGGACCCGAACCCATCTCGGCGAGATCTGGGGTCGAACCGCAAACATCAGTATTAAAGTTTCCAGCAACTTTAACATTGAGCTAACGAACTCGACTACGGATATACGTTTTAGAAATTATTATATGTGATTATTGTGCAATAGCATTTGATATCTGATTTTACAAATAAATAAATATTTATAATTTTATTAAGATATTTTGCCATTATATATATGAACCGATTAAAATGTATTATATTTAAAATTAAAACACGGAAATAAACTGCACACAAATACCTATCTCCCGGAGATATCCGGGGGGAGATATCCGCGGCGATAAACACAGCTATTGTTTGAACTACCACACACGTCCTTGAAAAATCGGTACGCATACCTATCTCAGTACATGTAAGCAGCAGGAAGGGTGAATGACCACATGTGTGTGTAAGATAACAGCAGACAAGAGGGGAAGAGGATATGCGCGGTATGGCAGTCGAACAGACCACTTACCTCAATTATCACTAAAATTTGGCTTAATTATAAGAGTGGTCTGTTCACCCTTCCTTGTTAACGATTCTTTTTTAAATCGAATAGCAGCAGGAAGGGTGAATGACAAAAATTGAGTGACCCGGTAAGTAAACTAAACGCACTATAACACAAAAAACAAAAATGTCAAAAATAGTAACAAAAATGAGCTAACTAAAATGATTTATTATCCGTTTTTTCAAACTATACGGTAATAATATTGTTAGGAGGGTTCGGTTTATCATTATTGACCTTATTTTTCAGCCCCTGTAGGAACCTTTATTTTTGTAAAATAAGGTCTCGTACAAAGTGGTCTGTTCACCCTTCCTGCTGCTACTGTTATCAGAGCACTTTGCTATTTCCAGCGATGATATAATTTGAATGACTTCAAATCAAATACTGCACACATCAATACCTTGATTTTGCTCGGATGTTAAAGCACGAATGAATAATCTTTGTAGTGACAAGATTATATAGTCCCCTAATTGATTTCAGGTCAAAATTAGTATTTTCTATTATAAAAAAACTATTACCTAGTGGAAATAAGCTTCTAGAAACTTCTTAATGTTTACAAAATAAAATGTTAGCTATTATTGGAAAGTCTGATACTAAAATTATAATATATATCCATGACTATGCCAGGTAAGCCAGGTAAATTGTATGGGGAATTCTAATAACCTAGACCCAGATCCAAATAAACATGTTTACTTCTATTAATAATGATCCTGATATTATACCATGCACGTAGCGAATATTTTATCTATGTAATAGTTGTTTAAAGAAATAAAAAATCAATAATTCAGGTCAAGTAGAAAATAAGCTTGATTTTGGACAAGGTTAAGTCCAACATACAATATTACATTACAAAAGCAGATATTAAAATACAAAATACAAACCTAACTAACAAGCAAAGCAGATTAAAATACATTACACTGCAGTCACCTGGGGTTGAACAGCTTCCCGTCAGTCCGGTATCTGACATGGATGCCCTCATCACTGTTTTGGAACGTAACTGTAAGAGTGACAGTGAACATCATGCTGAAGAGTGAGGGCGCCAGAATGCAGCCTTGTTTTACCCCATTTGTGACTGGTAAAGTATCTGATGGTTCGCCATCATCCGTTACGTAGGCCATCATACCGTCGTGGAACTGGCGAATAACCGTGATGAACTTATTCAGGCAGCCAAATTTTGTCATAATCTTCCAAAGACCATCTCTGCTGACTGTGTCGAACACCTTGGTCAGGTCAACAAAGGTTGTGAAGAAGTTTCTGTGTTACTCCTGGCATTTATCCTGGATTTGGTTAGCAGTGAATGTCATATCGACTGTTACTCGGCCTGCGCGGAAGCCACATTGGATATTTGGGAGTAGACATTACTAAAGATAGTGAATGAGTGGATTAAGCAGGACGCAAAAAAGTGTCTTGCCATCAATTGACAGGAGTTAAATTCCTCTGTGGTTGTCACAGCACTGACGGCTGCCTTTTCGCGTGTTTATGTGTACTATGTAGGCGTCTTTAAATTCTCATCGGACCACTCCTTCATTTCATATTGCTTGGAAGAGGTCCGTGAGCTTTGTACACCACAAGCTTTGTACACAACGGCAGGTATGGCAAATGATTCTGGAGTTTTTCTACAGGACATCTGACTGATGGCTTTCGTAACCTCTTGCTGTCACTGAATTGTGTATATTTATTGTTTATGTATATTTGGAATAAAATGTACTCGGGTTTCATTTCTTAGGGTGGTTTGTCTGTATCGTACATTATTTCGATGTGGTGAGTTTGGTTCATTCCATGCTGCACGAGCAATGTGTTTAAGATGGGAAACCGATATATCTTGAGAGCACAAGCCATGCATAGCAACATAGGCAGTTTATATATAGGCTCATGGTAGATTCAAACTTCACATTACGAAAAGTCTTGTCAGTGAGCGGTCCACTTTACGGCGCAATATCTCCAGCTGTAGAGGTATCTTAATTGTTGTTGTTGTTGTTGTTGTTGTTGTTGTAGGGTTTAACGTCATTTTTCAGCACAATATAGGCTATACATGGCGGCCAGTATAATTGGTGGAGGGAAAAACCCGAAAAGAACCACCAACCCACGAGAAGCTACTGGCAGGCTTTCTCACGTACCCACGTTAGCCGAGCCTGAGACTCGAACTCACGCAGACAGAGGTGAGATGGCAGTGATCCGTAATGGTGATCGCTTTGGACCATTCGGCCACTCGGGGCCCCGGTATGTGAATTGTACAATTTATTTTCCTATCTGTATTATAGGACATAATTGTCTTATTCTCGTATTTATTCTGGATTTTAGGCAGTTCCGACTTTTGTCATATAATGCAATGTTATTAGATTTATTATAGTCTGTATTCAAGTTCACCAGTATATAACTGAACAGAAGGATTGTATTCACATTAATATTGCATGAATTAAGGGACGAGAGAATGTTTCTTCAAGTTCTGTAAGATTCTTGTCAGATACAGGTTCACACATGAACCTGTTTATTATGATAACCTTATATGGCATATTTTCAACTGAAAGGGGTGAAAGGCTGAAAGCAGTAAAGGGCTGAAGGGGTGAAGGAGCGACTGAATGATAGAGCGATAGTGACAGAACTATGCTGTATCTTTGTGATTGCACAGTACTGAAAGTGTTATTTTAGCTGTGGTGTTAATTTGGGGTGGTACATACCCGATATGTTGCTGTCGATGGTGACGTTGGCCCGGAGGTGGATAGTGGTTATCTCGTGGTGAGGGACCAAAGCTTCCGGACCAACGGGTCTGCAGGGAACAAGAGTTCTACGTGAGGGGCGGACTATTCGTGGTGGCTTCTCGACCATTCGGCAGAGCGGTGGGGCTTAAAATATCTTGTTATTATGAATTGGACGCCGCAATATATATGTCCAATTTATTTTAAATCATTTATCACTGTTTGAGTGAAAACTTCTCATACTTTATATGAAACCAGTTATCACTACTTGAGTACAACCGTATCGTTGTTTTGGAATTCACGTATCGTTGTTTGAGTGATTAGCTATTGTTTCTTTTTGTGATTCATTCTTGTTTAATTTCAATTCATTTATTATAGTTGGATATTCGTTCTAAATTACATACTTCAATTCCTGTTTGGAACCGTATCATCCTTCGTTGTATCAATTATTTAACTTAGGCACAACTAAATTAATTGTATGATTAACCTGGCTATCTCTATCAAGATACTCCTTTAAAATATTTATATGGCAAAATTGTTTTTGTTTCGCCTCCCAGGAGTATTTATGTTATAATTTAAACCATTTACTTCTTTTCAACTGTGTACAGACCATAACATTTAGCCTGAAGGAGATTATGTTGTACGGGCAAGAGAGTCAGAACTCTACCACCAGTCTGAAAACTCCGTTCTTTTTTATTTTCATCATACCTTAATTTCATTTTTGACAGAGTAGAGTCCCGATTAGTTCTTGCAACATCACAAGCTTTTGACAACGTATACTTAAAATTAGAAACGTAATCGAGAAGTTTAATTTCAGTATCTTCATTAGAAAGAAGTTTCTCTTTTAGACATACAATTTTACCCTTGATCAGATTGGACAGATTTGTAAAGGCCAAATTGAATAAAAGTTTATCAAAGCTTTTACTGTTGTTTTAGTTTAATATTCCTTAAAGAAATTGTTTCTGGGAATCTTGTTGACGCACACAGTGTGGTCAAGGAGTATTGGTTATCTGACGAGGTCTTAGTTAAGGGACAGACACAATCTATATAATTCTGCTAAATGGTTCGTCAAATGCATGAATAGGTTGCAGACGAGCCTTAGGTATCTTCTGATTGGGTTTTCCTACCATTTGATAAGTATGACAAGATCTGCAGTATTTACAAATATCTCTTTTACTTTTGGCCAATAGAAGTGATTCAAGATCTTGTGATAGGTCTTATTAATCCCAAAATGACTAGCCAAAGGAGTTTCATGGGCCAGACTAAGAATTTCCTGTCTGTGCGATTTTGGAACTACAATTTGATAGTTCACTAATCGCTCATCCCCAGCAGGTACCTCCGGTGGTCTCCATTTTCTCATAAGGACCCCATTTTTAATGAACAACAATTAGGTACTTCTGTTGTTTCAGTTTCACTAATGACCCTTTGAAACAAACAGGAGATCTCATGATCTTTTTCCTGTTCGACGACTAGTGATTGTCGTTTATCACCTGATTAGAATAAAGAGAATAAGTAGTTAAAAGAGGATCACAGTGACCAATGCCTGTTGATTGATCCAAACAACTAGCGAAAGTGACCTCATCAAAAGCCTGACCAGTACATGTGTCAACTAAAGGAATACTTTCCTGATCAACACAATTCTCAAGAACTTTCTTTGCCATAGCTCTAGTAACTGCACAAGCTGGGTATAAATAAAGGATTTCTTTTTCAATATGATCAACTTTCTGATCCAAAGAAGGCTTGTCAGTTACAAGTGGATTAACCACAACCTTATCTCCAGTTCGGTCATTGCCTAGTAATAAATGAATGCCCTCAATGGGTAAAGAAGACACTGTTCTGACTGTCACGTGTCTTGAGACTAAGTGTGATAGCAAATTTACACAATGGACAGGAACATGAATAAAGCCGCACTCTACTCCCTGAATAAGAACACTCTCATTAGAAAACGACTTCTCAGAAAAAGGTAAAGTACCTGATAATATAAGACTCTGAGAAGCTCCTGTGTCCCTTACAATTTTAATAGGGATAGGATTGGCTGAATCACTCAAGAGTGACATAGAACCCTTCGACATTAATGGTTCATAATTCTCTATAGATCAGACATGGGTATGTTAGACCCAACAAATGTATTGCTTTCAATACATTACCGTGACCTTGACCTCTTAGAAAAAAGAGCCATTGGAATAGGTATGTCTTGATTCTGCTGCTTATTTTTAACTTTGTAGCAATCAGAAATAACGTGTCCTTTCTTCTTGCAATAGGTACATGTAGGAAGAGAAAGGGCTTATGATTAATTTTATCAGAAATTTGATTTCTTAAAGTTGTGCCAGATTGAGATTTGGAAGGGCTCGTATTAGGCTGAAATACTTTTATACGAGAAGACGATTGAGTTGACAAAAGAAACTTTATGAGCTAAGGAATACTCGTCAGCAGTACGATCAGCATTTTCTAAAGATTCGACCTCATCAAGATATATCTTAACGTCACTATTGACGCAATTCTTCAACTCGTCAACTAATATCAATTGCCTGAGATTTTCCTAATCTTGATCAACTTTCTTGGCTAAGCACCAACTATCAAATAACCGCTTTTTCTCTTGCAAATTCGACACGAGTTTGTCCAGCTTCTTTTTTTTATAGTTCCTGAATTTTTGTCGATAAGCCTCTGGGACTGACTCATAAGTCTTTAAGATGCATTTCTTAACCAGATCATAGTGAGCACTCTGCTGTACTGACAGGTAAGCATAGATGTTTCGGGATTTGCAAAAAGTGCAATTTGTAATAACAGAGTCCAGTGCTCTCTTGGCCATTCTGAATTTTCAGTATTTGTTTTCAAAATGAGGAAAATATTATCTACTTTTTTTCTCTAAAAGGGAGTACTAACCAAATATTCTTAGTAACGTCAAAACTTGAATTTGTATGCAAAATTGAGGATTGCTTTTCACTTGCCAGCTCTAATTCTTTTAATCTAAATTGATATTCCCTTTCTCTTTCTCTCTGCATTTGCATGTTTCTCTCTTTCCTCTTCCTCCATCTGCATTTGCATTTGATTTTCTTCTTTCTGTAACTGCTTTTGTCTCTCTCCTCTTTCTCCAATTGCATTTTCCTCTCTCTTTCCTCTTCATCTAATTACATTTGCTTCTCCTCTTTCTCTTTCTCAATCTCAAGCTTTCTTATCTCTAATTCCATCTTGTATTTTAATTTTAATTCGTTTACTTACTATATTAGAATCTGATACAGACTTACTAACCAAATCGAAAGCACTTTTATCCAAAACATTCTTTTCCACCAAATACTGGACAAAAATATTTTTTATTTCTTGCTTCGTTAAAGCAGCTTTTGCCTCAGAAAGATCATAGTTTCTGGCAAGCATAAGGAATTCATCTTTTTTCAAAGGAGTCTAACTGCTCCTGAGTAGGATTTCAAATAAAGATCTCCAATTTAGATGACGTAAAAGACTTGTTGGTTTCATTAAAGATTTCTAAAATGTCAAATAATACCTGGGAATTAAAAAATTCCGAAACCAAGGCAATTTATATTTCCAAAACCAGTTTCTGAAATATTTTAGAGAAATTCATATCCCAAGGACGAGCGCCCAATTTTCTGTTACTAGTCTATGCTCTTAAAATAAGTAACAGAAAAGAGTAAAAGACTACAAGTTTCGTAAAAGTTAACAAATAATTTATACAATTAACATTTTCAATAAAAAAAAAGAAACGCAGTACCTAATGTAAAATAACCTTCTAGAATGATCCTGATGTTTACAAAACAATAACCATGACCTGGATTACATTCAGGAAATTCGAAGACTTAGACCCATATAAACATTTACTTCTTCTATTAATAATAATACTGATTTTAAACCCATACATATATAGAATAATTTAGTTATGTATTAATTGTTTACAATGAAGAAAATAAAAAAGTCAATTTTGCTCAAGCAGAAATGAACTCAACTTTTGGCATGGTCAAGTCCAACATACAATGTAACATTACAATAGCATGTAATGAAATAAAATAAAATAAAACTACCAAATAAACAAAGCAAATTAAATATACATAGCACATGTAATATTCATCAGATATATTTTATCTGTGTTAGTTCCAAACTCGCCAATTTACAACATGTTGTTTTCAAAATAATACTCAACAAAAAAGCAGTTAATATACTACTCGCATTGCAGATCAAAAAAGTTAAATTTTTGTGCATTACTTGTTTTTCCACATATTGGACTCAGTCCAGAACTTCGATTCCTCCAATATAAATTAATGTCTCATAGTCCAATTTCCGCACGAGTCATGATAAGCGAGTTTCCTTAAATGGTGCTTTTTAATCCTGGATTAAATTTGAATGATAAACAGAATCCAGCTGATGTATTTCTGATACTCATTTTTTGTTTTCTCTCCTCGAATACCTGTATTAGTGTTACAGTTAAAAAAAATTTCAGGTCAGTTTGTCTGGAAACTTTCCAGTGAAAATAAAGACGTTAAGATAGTCCTCTGAATCATGTCGTCACTTCGTCTCCATGAAAATCTGAATAGCCTAGATATATATGCATACAAAAGCGTGCGTATGTATTAAAAAAATGCTAACCAAATCACATAGCCATGTACAAAAATGTTTATCATCCGCAACAAACTTAGCGAAAAGGTTTAAAAAAAATTAATATCATACACTTTCTCTGCCAAAGTTTTGAAGAATTGAATAAAGCCTTCAAATTTGCAATGTGCTTTTATATGCGCACACGTTAACATTTGCGTACAACAGGAGGTGGTCCATATTTACATACCATGCAGTTGCGTAAACCGAGAAATGGTGCACATTTACACACTGCCATTACGTACACCAGCAGGTGGTGGAAATTTGCATAAAATGCAACTGCGCACACCGGGAGTTGGTGCAAATATATACACAATGCAATTGCGTTGACCGGAAGTTGGCGCAAATTTACACACCATGCAATTGCGTACAACGGGAGTCTGTTCAAATGTAAACACCATGCAAATGAGTACGCCGCAATTTGGTGCAAATGAGTGCACAATACATTTGCGTACAATGAGAATTGGTACAAATTTACACTCAATGCAATTGCGTACGCATAGACTTGGTGCAAGTGTAAACATGATGCAATTGCAAACATAAGGACTTGGTGAAAATGAATACACAATGTATTTGTATACACCAGGAGTTTTGCGAATTTACACGCCATGGAATTACATACACCGGGAGTCTATGCAAAATGAACACGCAATGCAATTGCGTACACCTTGAGTTGGTACAAGTTAACACACCATGCAACTGCGTACACATGGAGTTGGTGCAAATTTGTGTACAACGCAATTGCGTCCACCGAGAGTCGGTGCACGTGTATGCATAACGCAGACGCGTATACCAGGAGTTGGTACAAATTTACATACAATCCAATTACATACACCGGTAGTTGGTTCAACTGTACACACCAAGCAATTGTTTAGACCGGGGGTGGTACAAATTTGCACACAATGCAGTTGTATACATCGGAAGTTGATGCAAATTTACACACAGTGTAAGTGTAGATAGGTATGTAAATATTTTGACTACATTTACAAAAGGATACAAAAACATCTACATCTTCATTTGTACACTACATGCAAATGGGTTATGAAACAGCATGTCCATTTAAACCATCATCATCATCATCATCATCATCATCATCATCATCATCA
>JAECUM010054718.1:0-12500 GCA_016617855.1 Megalonaias nervosa
TTAACAAATTGAGAGCATTTCCATGTCCAGTTGTACAACACATCGTCTGGTTAAACATTAAGTCCTTTGTGTGTAGCACTCAGAAGCAACGTACGATGAGCAGACGACATTGCAGAACGTGTTCGACAAACTTATAAACACGTTATGCCACCTTTGATGTTGTCCATGACGGTTCAGCAGGGGACACACTCGGTCGTGACATTGCCCGACCGATGTTTTACCCTTTGACATTATCTTTATACATCTACTTCCGTTGAAGTTCATTATAAAATACCGAGTTCGTTCAAGAAATAACCAGGCCAGCCATTTAGACGGACCTCACTGCATCTCCACGTCTTTCAAGGTGAGCATACCAAAACACTCCTGTAACAGAAAATTTACTAGCATGTGCAAAATGACCATTTAATTATTAATTGTAATATTTTGCTTCTTTAGCTTTTTCTTCTTCTTCTTATCAAAGTAACTTCTAAATCGTCAGCACCAGTTAGATAATAAAGTCATTTTAAGTGAGTTTTCAAAGTCACTCCAATCTTTATGTTATCACGTTATCTGTGTATATATGCCAAGAAATTTTACTCTCGATATTACATTTACATTTTTCGATACCAATAAATTTATAATATCTAAACAATTATTCATGACAATTAGTACCTACTTACAAACAAACAGTTTGTAAGCAGATTTAGAAGATTTCATTAATCACCCCTAACACCTTATTTATTTTTCTTATTTGCCTTCTTAATGCATGAAATTTTTGTAGTTTGTTACCTTCTTTCTTTCTTTTCAAAAGAGTGTCTGAACTTTCAATTGAAAAACTGTGTTATATTTTTATTGTTTTGCACAGATATACCAACACCATGAATCCGTTATTTTCTACCCTATGTCTCGCTTTTGTGGCAAGTACCTGGGCATACGGAGGTGAGAGATTCTTCATTCACGACTCTAGTTTGCATACATAATCATGGTTTTATTTTCCTATCTTTTTAAAATCTTTTTCTTCTTTTATTGATCATTTTTTATATCCAGGTTTCTTTTCTTTCCACTCTTCCAAAAAAACGTATTTACACGTGTTAATTATATTGTTATCGATAAGAATCCTCACAACAAGGTTTATGTGAAAGTTTGTTTTAATATAGCTAAGGATCAGCTTTTCCTTTGACAGATTTGTGTTAGATATTTGCGGTTCATCCTTCCGCATCTTGTTCATTTTAGCTGTCTCATTTCTCTCCGAAAGTCCAAAGAAGAGGTTATTAATAGAAACTGTATAAAGTGCTAAAATTAACTGCATTTATATAACTTTGTAAAACGTAATGTCCTTTGTATAAAAAGCAATAAATTAAAACAGAAAAAGGTCGTATTAATCCCCTTTTACACAATTAATTTATGGACGTCATCTATTCAATACACCATTCAGAAGTTGATATATTTTCCTTCGAAAGTTGCTTTAATCAGTATTCATTCACTTCTACAACTTTAGTGGCAAAAAGAATCTTGCAACATAGCTGCATTATTTGCTTTATTGGAAACATTTATGTTACAACATATTTTTCCGCAATTTTCTGTGGTTTATTAAAATTATTCGAAAATGTCTCTGATTTAGTATCCTGACTCATAAATCTGTACAATGTCCGAGTACTGCTAAGGGGCTATTACCTCTATGACAAAATTATGTGTAGACTGTTTACCATTTCTTCTTTTTCAACATCATTTTAAATACCGTCATTTTCATCAACATAGTTTCATTTATTTGTGTCATTGTGCTTTCTCGTCCCCCATCTTCATCATCTTTATTTTGTTTTATTATTATTATTATTATTATTATTATTATTATTCTTATTATTATTATTATTATAGGCAAAGGCATGGGCGGAGGCATGCCAGCCATGATGGGTGGTGGAGGTATGATGGGCGGTGGTATGCCAATGACGGGTGGTATGGGCGGTATGCCCATGATGATGGGAGGTGGTACGCCGATGATGATGGAAGGTGGCATGCCGAGTATGATGGGCGGCAAAAGCGGAATGCCAATGATGGGAGGAATGGGCGGAGGCATGCCAATGATGGGAGGAATGGGTGGAATGCCTATGATGGGAGAAACGGGTGGTATGCCAATGATGGGAGGAATGACGGGTATGCCAATGATGGGAGGAATGGGCGGTATGCCAATGATGGGAGGAATGAGCGGTATGCCAATGATGGGAGGTATGGGCGGTATGCCAATGATGGGAGGTATGGGCGGTATGCCAATGATGGCTGGTATGGGCGGAGGAAAGAAGTACGGTAAACGTAAGTAAACTTTGAAACATTTTTGCCACGATGTGGTGTATCTTTAACGGCCATTGTCTTTCGTAGGTCATATATAATTTTATGAAAATATATTCCTATGCTAAGTTCTAAGCTTGAATTCATGTTCCTGCTCTGTTCTACATGTTAAAGACTTCAGTTTTTATTCTAGATTTGAATAATAGCATTATCGCAGAATCTTGGTTTATGCGATTAATATATCCAATAAATACAAATAAAGGAGATACAAATCTTCACTGACCTATCACAATATTGAACTGGTTATGGAGAACTATTTTCTCTATTTTAGATGCAATAGTCGACAAACTGTTTAGAAACGACTTGTATTTTAAGGAAAATTAATCTGGATTTAAAAATTTATTCTAGTGTTGATTACATTGGTTCTCTTGAATAAATTTTAAAAGCAAGAATTTTAAAAATAATCTTCATGGAAAATTGCTCAATGTAATTATAAATATCTATAGTAAAATTGAGTCATATGTGTACATGAATAATAATTTCTCTGATTTATTTCCTTGTCAGTGTTAAACAAGGAAAGATGAAAATCATTCACCCAGCAGTTTCTTACTGTTTTTTTTTTTTCACAGGAGCTAAACGATACGCAAAGAGAGGTACGTAGAGTCGAACTCTTTAGATTGAAACTATAACTTTAGAGCTGTCTTTTTCATATATACATTCAGCTGAACACTTCAAAAGAAAGAGGGCAACTTAATTTCTATTTAGGACCAAGAAAGAAAGAACGAAAGAAACATACATACATACATACATACATACATACATACATACATACATACATACTGGCAGGCAGGCAAACAAGCAAGCAGTAGAACAACTGGCAAATATTAATTTCTTGTAAGATTTTTTTTATGCTAATGTAGTGTAACAATGTTTTTCCATCTTTTAAGAAAAGGCGATAAGTTTTTATTATAATCAATAATATTCATAACATAGGAGGAATGGGCGGTGCTATGGGCAGTGGTATGCCAATGCCAATGATGGGTGGTGGAGGAATGGGTGGAATGCCAATGATGATGGGAAGTGAGATGATGCCCATGATGTCAATAATGAGAGGAGGAATGGGCGGAATGGGCGAAATGGGTGGTATGATGATGCCAATGATGAAGGGAGGAATGGGAGGCATGATGATGCCAATGATGGGCGGTGGTATGACAGAAATGCCAATGATGGGAGGAAGTATGCCAATGATGGGAGGTGGTATGCCAATGATGGGAGGTGAAATGCCAATGATGATGGGTGCAGCGGGTGAAATGCCCCCAATGGGCGGAGCCGGTGGAATGCCCGCAATGGGCGGGGCTGGTGGAATGCCAATGATGGGTGGAACAGGTGGTGGCAAAGGTAAATATAAATAAATTAAGCAATAAAAAAATAAGGGTTAAAATCAGAACAATGGAAATATCGTACCGTCAATATTGAAGGTTTGTTAATCTTGAAAGTTTGTCAATATAATAAAGTAATGTAAGACGGAATACCCTTTCTCATGTTTTGCCGATGTGCTCATAGTTTATTTTTATATAGAGAATTAAATGTCAAATTGAATCTCAAGTTAATTACTTCTAGATAGAAACATCTGTTTAAGTAGGGACGGTACAAATACCAATGTAACGGCATCTCACAACCTCTTGCCAATTTCACCTATGCTGAAAAGAAATAGTTTGGTAAATTCTTTAAATCACATTCGATGTCTCGCCCTAATTGAACTGATCATATTGTAAGATCGTCATTTCTTATTAAGTTTGTTATAAATATAATATGATCACATTATCTAACATGACAGCGACACGAATTCTATGAATTCTATCATGCAAATGTAAAGCATATGTCTCTTGTGTTTTCATGCAAATCCTTCTATTTTATTTTTCAGGGAAGTATTAAGATCAAAAATGCCTCCAGAACAATGAATAAACTTATAATTGCCAATATAACTCTAAACTGTTGAAATGTATATTTTATACAATTTCTCAGTATTATACAATATTAAAATGGTCGTTATGACTTCATACCTCGCATGCCAATCGGTAACAAGATCAATGAAGCAGGTCCAAAGTGCAATTCTTAAGTTTCGATGTTGTAAGATTTGTGTATTTGGAAGTACAAATAAATGTTACCAAAAAGTCTGTTTCTGTATGGTTTATTATTGTATGTAGACATTTGAATCAAGGGTAGATATAATCTATTCCGAACCGAACATTTTGCAAAGATTTTCCTCACACACACACACACACACACACACACACACACTCCTGATTATAAAAATGTATACTTCCTCTGTTACACACACACACGCACATACACACACATGCGTACTTGTGTAGACAAGCACACTTATAATCACATGGTATTAGTATGGATTAGGGACTCACTTTGTAGCTCATTTGTTAGCATGCTGGACTAACAACCAATGACTTCGGGCTCAAATAATGTCCAGACTGACCTGGGTGGTCAGTTTTGATGTGTTTTGAGCAAGGCACTTTACCACATTGCCTCTGCGTGAACTAGTCTTTCATGTGCCGATATGCCTTTACACATGACGTATTATATTTTCAAATTTAAAATATAATAAACAGCTTAAATAGGAGGGTCAAACAGACTTCATTCTGAAACTGTACCACTTCATTTTTAAATTATAGGACTTTAAAGGTTGAACATGTAAAGTTTTTGGGTTTCAGTAAAGCAAATCATGTACCACGCCGACGTGTTAGATTTCATTATACCACATGTCAGTTTGTGCAAATACCTTTATATTCTGTCTTAACTCATTTGATGAGAATCTGATGACGTAATCTTGTGGCAATGTGAATAGTATTATCTTTTCTCGTATTAAAATACGGAAATCCGCAAAAGGTATTTTTAAATAAATACTTTTTATATCCTCTTACAGTTGTCTTTTTTCACTAAAGCACAGATCCGCTCAGGATGTAGTGATCTAATGCTTCTTTTAACTGGGTACATTTCTAAATTATGCTTCCTTTAGAGAAATCCTCCGCCCTATATCCAAAACGCCTGTTATATACAACTGACATCCTCAGTGAAGTAATGATTGCACAGTTATCATTCATGCCAGGAATGGTTACAATTGTATGCACACTATTTAATGAAAACAAACAAAGAATCAAACATGTCCAATATTTGTATTGTTGGATTATGGATGAATTGTTCAAGATACCATTGACAATATCAATGAACGTACGATTAAATCCTGGGCTTTATCAATTTGAATCAATCGTCATTTCTTTCCAATTTTTATAAATTATAAAGACTTGATTGGTTTTGCGATTGATGGCACGTTTAAATCTGTGCCTACTGGCACTACATCTCGCGATATTTTCAGAGAATCATGTGTAAAATAATTTCAAGCTTACATTGACGTTATGTTAGGTTACCTGAACAGGAGGGCAAAGCACTTGTATTATGTGAACACGTTAACACAGTACAAAAAACAAACACTGCTGTGAAAAACCCCAAAGCAAAACCGGCACCCAGAACACAAAAAAAAAACCGCAAAAAATCCCGAGCAACCAAGCAAAGAAATAAAACGAAAAACCAGAACAAACAAACAATAAAACAAGAAACAAATGGAAACAAATGTGATTTGTAAGACCATATATATATATATATATATATATATATATATATATATATATATATATATATATATATAAGTTGTGTGTGTGTGTATGTGTGTATGTGTTGGAGTGATACAAATGTATTCAGCGGAGAGAGATAGAGAGAGGGAGAGAGAGAGAGATTGAGCGAGAGCTTGCTTGTGTATCGGGAACCCTGACACTCCAATGCTCTTACAAGCTACATTCTTATATGTACCTTTTAACTTTGTAATGTCTAGTGATGCCAAGATGTGTCAAATATTCGGAGTACTGAATAGGCATGTATGACTTGCGATTATATAATATTTGGACTGAGTATTTTTTCCAAGGAATTCAGAATGTGGATTGAGGCTGGTACAGCACAGAAGTAAAACAGACATGTCAATCAAACTGTTAATTTCTAGACAGGATCAACCATTTTATCAGACACTGTGGGCCTTGGATTTTCCTTTTCATGTTTTTATTTTTAATATTACCTCAAGGCAGCTTAGATTTGTTCAACTAAATCACTGGATCTATAATAGGATTCCTTTGGCTATAGATCTTAGAGAGAATATTAAGCTGCGAACTGTACCCCTTGTCCACTTGTCCCTTTGAAAATTAAATCATTGGTCACTTATGCTTTTATATAAACGTACACTCTCTATCGCCTACACACATTATTTTAAATACACACGAACGTACATTTTAGATATCTTGCTGTCCATTAAAATACATAGGTGTAAATTTTATTTGGCCACTTCTTTTGGACTTGTTGAGTTGATTCTTGCATGATATTTTCGAAACAAATCGTGCTATGTGTTTGGTTTCAGAATATGTTCTTACTCTATAGCAACCAAGAGCTGCTTACCCCAACCCCACCCCGCATTTGCTATTGTTTTAAAGAAATATTGAAATGTATCAGTGGGAGAAAATTGATATCGCCACAGTGGCAATATCACTTTCGTAACTACATTATGTTCCCATTCAGGAAATATATATGCCCAAATGTATATTATTCACACATGTCTTTCCATATTTAGGTATATTTGCATATTTTCTCTCTCACTACCCCTCTCTCTGGATGAACAGATTTTCAAGAATGATGATATTGTAGTACACATTTATAAAATCAGTGTGGAAGTGCCGTCATAAATGTCTACAAATGAATTGCAAACACGAAATGCTCACTTGTAAGAAGTTGTTTTGAACACTAATCACGAATCAAGCAAATTTTCGGTGACTGAACTAACATGACCCGTTTATATTTTGTGCTCATCTGAGCCTTACAGTATATCTGACACTCGACCATAAACCGTGCAAGATTTTACGGAAAAAATTAGTTTAGTACTGAACTTAGGTGTTCATCAAAATTTGTGTGTTTCGTCTGTCACCGAACTAGAGGCTGCACGATTCATATTTGATTGGGGAGATAAGGAGAAGAAAAAATGGAAATTCTTATAGGCAAACTCACAATCATTAAAATATTTTATTTAAAGATGTTACGCTTTGAAGTCTGTCTGATAAGACGACTGATGTTTGTACATTACTCACGCACCAACAATATTTCACTAAATCATTCCGCGAATAAACTTGTGAAGTGGAAGCATTTTTCATTGTTACCTGTGTTTTCTCCACTCACGACAATATAATGGTTCTACTTCACTCGTGAAATATATCCTTATATCTCATAAGCAATCGTGTATAAGGTCTAATTATCAGCCCCAAACTGATTTAACTTTGAGTGATTTTGTCATTTGGTGCACGTACGTCGTCACGCTCTGACTCTTAATAACCTCCCTGATAATAGTATCATCTTTGGTATAAAATTTGTAATTTCCAGTAAACTATAAATTATATTGCAATATCCAGTAAATTATAGACCATATTGCAATCTCCAATAAAATATAGACCATATTGCAATATCTAGTAAATTATATACTATATTGCAATATCCAGTAAATTATAGACCATATTGCAATATCCAAGACAATATAGACCATATTGCAATATCTAGTAAATTATATACTATATTGCAATATCCAGTAAATTATAGACCATATTGCAATCTCCAATAAAATATATACCATATTGCAATATCTAGTAAATTATATACTATATTGCAATATCAAGTAAATTATAGACCATATTGCAATATCCAATAAAATATAGACCATATTGCAATATCCAGTAAATTATATACTATATTGCAATATCCAGTAAATTATAGACTATATTGCAATATCCAAGAAACAAGACCTCTTTTTTAAATAGTAAATGTTGTACACTAACTCGGACAAGAAGGCACAATGCCCGCAATCTGACATCAAGAAATAAGGGTACATGAAATTAAATAGACCCAAATGAATGTTGCAGTTTAATTTTGAGTATGCCGGATTTCAATTTGGGTGCTTGGACTATATCGTCTAATGGAGGCTGCTTGTATAATCATTTACTAACCAAGGGCCAGTTTGTGCAATGTTGTTCGGGAACTAGTTGCTGTATTCTGATTGGCTGTATGCAGATGGACGATACTGATTCCTATTTTGCATGCATTCATGCACAGTTGGACAAGGTTATAAAGGCCTATTCACACTTTTTCAACGAATGTTCGCTTTTTATGTCATTATTATATGTAAAATTTTTGTCTTAAGATTGATCAGTGTATTCTTTTTACGGTCACTAAAAGATGAATCGAAAAAACTTTTCAAACTTAAAAATGGATCCACCTGGCGGATTCATAATTTACAACGCTATTTCTTTCAGGTCATACTTCAATGAAGGTAAATAAAAAAAAAAAAAAAAAACAATCGGAAAACAAAGCAAAATTCAATCTTTGAACAGCTTTATAATAAAATACTTTGTCCATTCCGGACATCTCGTTCGACGTCTTTCAAGGAGAGCTCCACAAAACTCATTTTGGGGGCGCTCTCCAATTATATACTTTGAGAGAGTGACGTATGTAAGGTGAAGTTGTTTGCATTTGAAACATTCACAGTGGAGAGAATGTTGGCATAACTCTAAGCTACTTTGATGTAATGCGGCTGACATTTCTTTGGATTTTGTAGTTATGGAAATTGAACATGATCCAAGAACACTGCTAACTAAAATGAATGCTCCCTTGTGCTAAAAAACCCCAAACAAATCAGCCTGATTTAGTCTAAAGAACACTATCTTTAGCACCTATTAAAATAGGGAAAATGAATTTTGCCCAATTAGACAATACCAGCTTCTGAAAGTGCAATGAATGAATTACCAAATATATAAAATGTAATAAAAGTTATAGGCTCTTTTTTAAAACAATTTTCCTCTGAAAATCCAGGAAGTGAAAATGACCAAGTGGAGCTAGCAGTTTTTTAAAAGTGCACATCTGGAGTAAGGCCAAGCTGTATACTCTATATAACCGACATTACAACCATCAATCATACACCAAAATAAAGGGAATTAAAGGTTCTTTGAACAATACCTAATATATATATATATATATATATATATATATATATATATATATATATATATATATATAAAGTCTTTTTTAAATAGCCAGTATAACCAGTAAGGATACCCGGGGAAATTCTATGTCTTCAAAATTCTAAACCTATCACTAATACGAAACTGTAGAGCACCACCTTTACAGTCTTAACAGAATCGGAATAGGACCATGTCACAAACGTGTTTTTGTTGGTATTATAATAAGGTCTTATTATTATTATTATTATTATTATAAAAATATAGTTAAAAATCTTTGCAATAATTTTGATAAATGATTAATTTTTATGTTATTTATGTAACATAATTGAAGCCGGCTTGGAGTGGATCTAGGAAAACACTAAATACAGTTACGTTAATAAAATGTTTATTTGTAATGCATATGAATTATGACTGAATCTGGCACCTTACTTGTGTGCATAAAGTCCCTCAGTGGCTGTAACAAAACTGATGCGTACAAAGATCAATACGGACATAAGAACATGATCTCATTCCTAAATGGAACCGATCAATGCGTGGAATTTAAACAAGTAAACACAACTGATCTTGTTTATCAGTGGGTAACATCAACCAGCTATGATGAATATATGGAGTTATAAACAAGTATAGTTGACATGTGGATCTAGCAACATTATATGATAACTGTATGAAATTTATAGACAAGTATGACTGAGATATGATTCATCAACATGTATGATGGATATATGATTGATAAATGGTTCATCAGAAAGTATGTACAATTGATTCTCACTCATATAGTGATATCGAATTTAATTTCCATACATATAGAAACAATGAATTAAATTCTTACACATATTGACATTAAATTAAATTGAAATGTGGAACCTATGATGATATTCGTCTTGTGGCGTCCAGGTGACGATCGATTCCTCGAAAAGCCTTTTATCTCTCTAGTCCAAGACCTTTGGCCTCGAGCACTGAGAAAACCAGACCCGTCCTTCGAACCAACCTCTCCAGTTACCGAAGCATCCGGTTCGACGATTCACCTTGAACAGCTACAATGCACTGAGTCGTGTAATACATGACAGACGGCTAAGCACTAATACAGTGATATAAATTACCGATGCACGCACATGAATTGGCTTCGTTTAGCATTAAAATATTTCATAAGAAGGAGTGTATGAAATAATTATTATAATAACCTCGTTCGTACATGGATCTTTCTCAAGCAAGAATAATCTCAGAGAACTATAAGAACTCGAACACATTGCATCGTTTGATGCATACAACATATAATTGAATTCAATTTGCCCGTTCAGCTATAAAAACGGTTAACCTGAAATAAATTAAAATGTGACAGCATGGCGTTGTTGTCAAATAGGTTTGACTCGATATAAAATTAGAATAAATTCCGAAATATCCAATACATATAACAATTTTATCAAATAGATAGGGTGGCAAGAAGAATGCATTTTTATTTTCAGATACCTCTATCAAAGAACAGTTCCTCGGTAAAGTAGACAGGCTCCTGAGAAACCTCATCTGTATTGTGACAATGTAGTGAGATTTGGGGTTTAAGTACCCTATTTATGGTCAAATCCACGGCCTGAGAACTTGAGGTAATCTCACGGTCGGCACTTTGTACGTGTATGAGTAGATGAACAGAACTCAGTATTTTGAGATTACTAAATCTGAAAATGTGCATCCACGAATAACGCGGTGTATATATATATATATATATATATATATATATATATATATATATATATATATCGTGTTCCACAAACTTGTAAACACGTTATGCCACCTTTGATGTCGTCCATTGACCGTTCAGCAGGAGACACACATGATCGTGACATCGCCCAACCGATGTTTAACCCTTTGACATTATCATTTTACCTCTACTTCCGTTCAGTTTTATTATAAAATGCCGCGCTAGTTCAAGAAATATCCAGGCCAGCCATTTAGACGGACCTCGCTGCATCTCCACGTCTTTCAAGGTGAGGATACCAAAACACTCTAGTAACAAAAAAATACTACTGTGCAAAAACTTACCATGTCATCAATTACTGTAATATTTTTCTTCTTTAGCGTCTTCTTCTATCAAAGTAACGTCTAAATCATCAGCACTAGCTAGATAATAAAATCATTTTAAGTGAGTTTTCAGAGTCACTCAAATCTTTTATGTTAGTACGTTATATGCATATATATATATATATGACAAAAATTACCGAAATATTACTCGCGAAATTACATTTCCTTTTTTCCATTCCAATAAATTTGTAATATCTAAAAATTATTATTTTGTGACAATTTGTACCTACGTACAAATGTTTTATAATCGGATTTCGAAGACATCATTTCGTCACCCACCCACCCCAACACTTTATTTATTTTATTGATCTGACTTTTAAATGCAGGTATTTTTGGAAATTTTATTGCTATCTTTCTTTCCAAACGTTTGCTTGAAATTTGAATTGAAAATCTGCGTTATATTTTTATTCTTTTGCACAGAAATACCGACACCATGAATCCGTTATTTTGTTTCCTATGTCTCGCTTTTGTGGCAAGTACCTGGGCGTACGGAGGTGAGAGATAACGCATTCTTCATTCACGACTCTACTTTGGATACATAATCATGGTTTTATTTTAATATCTTTTAAAACCGTTTGCTTCTTTGTTCATTTTTTATACTCAGGTTTCTTTTCTTTTCCACTCTTCCCATATAACGTATTTGCAAGTTTTGATTATATTATTATTATTGATAAGAATCCTCAGAGAAAGGTTTATGTGAAAGGTTATATTTTAAGGGCCACCTATCGCTTTGACACTTTTGTGGTAGATAGATCCTTTGATGAAAATATTGTTGCATTTTTTACTTGAAACATTCAGGCTTCTTCAAATTAAATTGCTCGAATGTACTTTTTCTTCGTTACTTACATTTGGGAAGACGGTAAGAATAAAGATTAAATATTGTTTTATGACAACTATCATAGAACAAGTTATCCAGGGTTTCCCGCTATATTAATGCAATGATACATTTTTATATGGAATAGATTTTGTGAGTATTTCTGCAATAATTTCATTCGTGATAGTCCAGAGATCATGAACATTAAGTACAATAGCCATAAACACATTGAAATG
>JAECUM010054718.1:15000-21374 GCA_016617855.1 Megalonaias nervosa
GAATGGGAGGTATGCCAATGATGGGAGGAATGGGCGGTATGCCAATGATGGGAGGAATGAGCGGTATGCCAATGATGGCTGGTATGGGCGGAGGAAAGAAGTACGGTAAACGTAAGTAAACTTTGAAACATTTTTGCCACGATGTGGTGTATCGTTAATGGCTGTTGTCTTTCGTAGGTCATATATAATTTTATGAAAATATTCGTGTCCCAAGCTCTAACCTTGAATTTATGCGACTACTTTCTTCTACGCGTTAGAAACATCATTATTTATTCTAGATTTGAATAATAACATAATCGCAGAATCTTGGTTTATGCGATTAATATATCCAATAAATACAAATAAAGGAGATACAAATCTTCACTGACCTATCACAATATTGAGTTGATTATGAAGAACTATTTTCTCTATTTTAGATGCAATAGTCGACAAACTGTTTAGAAACGACTTGTATTTTAAGGAAAAAATTGATCTGGATTTAAAAATTTATTCTAGTGTTGATTACATTGGTTCTCTTGACGCTCTTGAATAAATTTTAAAAGCAAGAATTTTAAAAATAATCTTCATGGAAAAGTGCTTAATGTAATTATAAATATCTATAGTTATATTGAGTCATATGTGTACATGAATAATAATTTCTCTGATTTATTTCCTTGTCAGTGTTAAACAAGGAAAGATGAAAATCATTCACCCAGCAGTTTCTTTCTGTTCTTTTTTTCACAGGAGCTAAACGATACGCAAAGAGAGGTACGTAGAGTCGAACTCTTTAGATTGAAACTATAACTTTAGAGCTGTCTTTTTCATATATACATTCAGCTGAACACTTCAAAAGAAAGAGGGCAACTTAATTTCTATTTAGGACCAAGAAAGAAAGAACGAAAGAAACATACATACATACATACATACATACATACATACATACATACATACATACTGGCAGGCAGGCAAACAAGCAAGCAGTAGAACAACTGGCAAATATTAATTTCTTGTAAGATTTTTTTTTATACTAATGTAGTGTTACAATGTTTTTCTATCTTTTAAAAGAAAGGCGAAAAGTTTTTATTATAATCAACGAATATTCATAACATAGGAGGAATGGGAGGAGGAATGGGCGGTGCTATGGGCAGTGGTATGCCAATGCCAATGATGGGTGGTGGAGGAATGGGTGGAATGCCAATGATGATGGGAAGTGAGATGATGCCCATGATGTCAATAATGAGAGGAGGAATGGGCGGAATGGGCGAAATGGGTGGTATGATGATGCCAATGATGAAGGGAGGAATGGGAGGCATGATGATGCCAATGATGGGTAGTGGTATGACAGAAATGCCAATGATGGGAGGAGGTATGCCAATGATGGGAGGTGGTATGCCAATGATGGGAGGTGAAATGCCAATGATGATGGGTGCAGCGGGTGAAATGCCCCCAATGGGCGGAGCCGGTGGAATGCCCGCAATGGGCGGGGCTGGTGGAATGCCAATGATGGGTGGAACAGGTGGTGGCAAAAGTAAATATAAATAAATCAATCAATAAAAAAATAAGGGTTAAAATCAGAACAATGGAAATATCGTACCGTCAATATTGAAGGTTTGTTAATTTTGAAAGTATGTCAATATAATAAAGTAATGTAAGATGGAATACCCTTTCTCATGTTTTGCCAATGTGCTCATAGTTTATTTTTATACAGAGAATTAAATGTCAAATTGAATCTCGAGTTAATTACTTCTAGATAGAAACATCTGTTTAAGTAGGGACGGTACAAATACCGATGTAACGGCATCTCACAACCTCTTGCCAATTTTATCTCTGTTGAGTAGAAATTATTTTGCAAATTCCTTAAATCACATTCGATGTCTCGATCGAATTGAACTGATCATATTATAAGATCGTCATTTCTTTTTAAGTTTGTTATAAATATAATATGATCATATTATATTACATGATAGCAACATGAATTATATCATGCAAATGTAAAGCATATGTCTCTTGTGTTTTCATGCAAATCCTTCTATTTTATTTTTCAGGAAAGTATTAAAATCAATAATGCCTCCATAACAATGAATGAACTTAAAATTGCCGATCTAACTGTTTAAACTGTTGAAATGTATATTTTATACAATTTCACATTACTATACAATATAAAAATAGCCGCTATGAATTCATACCTCGCATGCCAATCGGTAACAAGATCAATGAAGAAGGTCCAAAGTGCAATTCTTAATTTTCGATAATGTAAGATTTGTGTATTTGGAAGTACAAATAAATGTTACCAAAAAGTCTCTTTTTGTATGGTTTATCATTGTATGTAGACGTCTGATGGAATATAGTTATAAGCTATTCAGAAATGAATATTTTGCAAGACTTTTCCTCACACACACCTGATGATAATAATTTATACCCCCTCTGTCACACACACACACACACACACACACACACACACACACACACACACACAGACACACCTGCGTACTTGTGTAGACAAGCACTCTTATAATCACATGGTATTAGTATGGATTAGGGACTCACTTTGTAGCTCATTGATTAGCATGCTGGTCTAACAACCAGTGACTTCGGGCTCAAATAATATCCAGATTGACCAGGGTGGTCACCTTTAATGTGTTTCTGAGCAAGGCACTTTACCACATTGCCTCTGTGTTAGGTAGTCTATCGTGTGCTGATGTATCTTTACACGCGACACATTATATTTTAAAAGTTAAAATATAATCAAAAGTTTAAATAGTAGGGTCAAACAGACATCATTCCGAAACTGTGCCACTTCACGTTTAAATTATAGGACTCAAAAGGTTGAACATGTACGGCTTTTGTGTTTCAATAAAGCAAAGCAAGCACGTGCAGGGCCGTGGTGTTAGATTTTATTTTATTACATGTCATTTTGTACAAATATCTCTGTATTCTGTCTTTATCGCATTTGATGAAATTCTGATGACATACTATTGTGGCAATGTGAAAAGTATTATCTTGCCTCGTATTAAAATACAAAAATCCGCAAAAGGTATTTTTAAATAAATACTTTGCATATTCTCTTTTATTTTTACATTTGTCTTCTTTCACTAAAGCACATTTCTGCCATTAAAATCCGCTCAGGATGTAGTGATCTAATGACCGACGTGTCATTTCCTCGACAATATGCTTCTTCTAATTCGGTACATTTCTAAATTATGTTTCCTTTAGAGAAGACCTCTGACCACTTTCCAAAACGCTTCTTCCATACAACTGATATCCTCAGTGAGGTAATGATTGCACAGTGATCATTCATGCCATGACTGGTTATAATTGTATGAGCACTATTTAATGATAATGGATGAATTGTTCAAGATATCATTGACAATATCAATCAATGTATGATTAAATCGCGGGGTTTATCGATTTGAAGCAAACCGTCAGTTCTTTCCAGTTTTTATAAGTTATAAAGACTTGATTGGTTTTTGCGATTGATGACACGTTTAAATCTATGATCAAGCAGGCTCGCTGCACCAATTCGACATGAGCTTTCATATACTGTGTAATTTCAACGTGGAATACATATTTGCATTTATTTGCATTCTGCACCTGGCAATTTTAAAGACACCAACGCTGACTTCTCTGCAAGTTACAAAATAACAAAAATATACACTTCATGCTGTAAACATGCGTTGACAACAGCTAATAATTAAACTTATCTCTTTCATTACTATTAACAGCAATACCATTTGGTCAGGTCTATTAGAATATTTTTTTATATACCCGCAGGAACCCCCAGAAATTTTAAAGAAATTTGTCCGGCCTATTCTCACAGAAGCATGTGTACAATGTTTGCAAGCTTACTTTGACGTTATGTTAGGTTACATGAACAGGAGGGCAAAGTACTCTTATCATGTCAACACGTTAACACAGCACAATGACTAAATAATACTGGGAAAAATCAGCACCCAGAACAAACCCCCCAAACCCCCAACCAAATAAACCAACAACAAAACGAGAAACTACAACAATAAACAAGCAATAAAACAAGAAACAAAACGAAACAAACGTGATTTATAAGACCCTAGAAATATATATCTAAATGACGGAAAGATGAAATTGTATTCAGCGGAGAGAGAGAGAGAGACAGAGAGAGAGAGAGAGAGAGAGAGAGAGAGAGAGAGAGAGAGAGAGAGAGAGAGAGAGAGAGAGAGAGAGGGGGAGGGAAGAGTGAGTGAGAGATTGCTTGTGTATCGGGAGCCCTGACATTCAAATGCTCTTACAAGCTACATTCTTATATGTGGATAGAGCCTGGTTGAGCACAGACGTAAAACAGACCCTATTGTAATATCCAGTAAACAATATACTATATTGCAATATCCAGTAAACAATATACTATATTGCAATATCCAGTAAACTATAGACTATATTTCAATATCCAAGGAACAAGACTTCTTTTTTAAATAACAAACGTTGTACACCAGCTACGCCCACACTCCGACATCAAGAAAAAGGGGCACAAGTAATTAAGGAGATCGAAATTTATGTTGCAGTCTAATTTTGAGTACTTATAGTCCAGTGGAGACTGCTTGTATAGTCATTTACTAACCAAAGGCCAGTTTGTGCGATGTTTTCAGGGAACTGGCTGCAGTATTCTGATTGGCTGTATACAAATGGACGTTACTGATTCCTATTTTGCATGCATTCATGCACGGTTGGACAAGGTTATAAAGGCCTATTTCACACGTTTTAAAGAATGTGTGCTTTTTATGTCATTATTACATGTAAAATTTCTGTATTAGGATTGATCATTTTATTCGTTACGGACACTGAAAGATGAACCGAATAAAACCTTTTCAACCTTAAGAATGATCCACCTCGCGGATTCATAATTTACAAGGCTTTTTCTTTCAGTTCTTTCTTCAATGAACGTAAATGAATATTTAAAAATATAGCTCTAAAACAAAGCAGAATACAATCGGCGAATCTTTAAATGGCTTTAGAATAAAATCCTTTATCCGTTCATGACATTTAGGAGCGAACATCTGAGAACTTCCTCGTCGCCCCAAACCAGCAGTTCAAAACTCATTTTACAGTTTTAACAGAATCTGAATAGGACCATTGCACAAACATATTATTGTTGTTCTTATAATAATAAATTATTATTATTATTATTATTATTATTATTATTATAAAAAGAAAGTTATAAACCTTTGCAATAATTGTGAATTGAAGCCGGCTTGGAGTGGATTTAGGACAACACTAAATACAGTTACGTTAATAAAATGTTTATTATAATGCATATGAATTATGACTGAATCTGACACCTTATTTTATGTGCATAAAGTACGACAGTGAATGTAACAAAATGATGCGTGAAACGTTTAACAATGGACAAAAGAACATTATATCATTCCTTGATGGAACCGATCAAAGTATGAAATTTCAAAAAAATAAAGACAAAAATGATCTTGTTTACCAGTGGATAAGATCAACAAACTATGATGAATATATGGAGTTGTAAACAAGTATGGTTGACATGTGGATCTAGCAACATTATATGATAGCTGTATGAAATTTATAGACAGGTATGACTGAGATATTGTTCATCAACATGTATGATGGATATTTGACTGATAAATGGTTCATCAGAAAGTATGTACAATTGATTCTAACTAATATAGTGATATCGAATATAATTTCCATTCATACATATCGAAACAGTGAATTAAATTCTTACACATATTGACATTAAATTAAATTGAAAGGTGGAACCTATGATAATATTCGCCTTGTGCCGTCCAGTTGACGATCGATTCCTCGAATACCTTCTTATCTGACTAGTCCAAGACCTTTGGCCTCGAGCACTGAGAAACCAGACCCGTCCTTCGAACCAACGTATCCAATTACCGAAGCATCCAGAATGCACCAAACCATACAGTTTGACGACTCACCTTGAACAGCTAAATAACACACGGTTAAGTATGAATGCATTGAGATAAATTACCGATGGACGTACATAAATTGACTTCGTTTCGCATTAAAATATTTCATAAGAAGGAGTGTATGAAATTATTGTTATAATAACCTCATTCGTTCATGAATCTTTCTCAAGCAAGAATAATCACACAGGACCACAAGAACTCGAACACATTGCATCATCTGATGCATACAACATATAACTGAATTCAATTTATCCGGTCAACTTTAAAAACGGTTAACTTGAAATAGACTATAACGTGATGGCATGGCGTTGTTGTCACATAGATTTTTCTCTATATACAATTAGAATAAATTCCGAAATATCATATACATATAACAAATTTATCAAATAGATAGGATGGCAAGAAAGAATGCATTTTTATTTTGACATACCTCTATCAAAGAAAGGTGCCTCCGTGAAGTAGACAGGT
>JAECUM010054719.1:0-26199 GCA_016617855.1 Megalonaias nervosa
GGGATATATTATGCACCGAAAAAGCGTTTGTCCCAAACATGCGTTGTTCTTATGGGGAAAACCAGGAAAAGAATGTATGTACACTGGATAAATCATACTATAAATTTTCACATAACACTCTACGTGTTAAGTCACGTGAATATAATGAAACATAACGCAGAACGTGCGATAATTGAATGACCTTGGAAAGTGACCACGGCAATGTTGTACTAATCAGCATTGTTCATATTCAAACCTTTGGAAGGAAAAGGTAATCCGTCATCGTTTAGCAGACAGTATCAGGACTTCAGCGGTTCATGTATGTATTGATCCTAACCTCCGCATAATTCCAGATTTTTTAATGTCATCAAATATCTTGTGGATAAATTATTATATGGAGCCCCGTGTGGTCGTGTTATACACGGCGCTCGCCATTACCGATCACTCGCATCTTGGTCCGGGACCGCGTGGGTTGCAGATTTGGCTCAACCAGTGGGGCTATGTGAGAAAGATTGCCCGATAACTTCCCGTAAGTGGTTGGTTCCTCTAGAATCTTTCCGAGATCTTCTTCCACTAAAATATACTAGCCGCTATGTATAGCCTATCATGTTCTAAAAATGGCGTTAAACCCCAACAATCACCGATTAATTAATATAAGAAAGCATTCTAGATAAGCAAATTACAGAGATCATGCCTATGGTACGACAGCGACACTCGTTCGGTTTTGACCTGAATTCAATACAAGTGAACCATGGCCTCATGGAAACTCACTAACACTTTACTCCGTGACGTTTGCTCCAAGTAATTTGCTAATTATATCGGGCTAAGGAATATTTCCATTGTACCTAATTCCAATAATCAAACAAGTATGATTCTGATCAGTTTTAAAATAAATTCAAATGTTTCAATTACCTCCTGTTTCAAAGTTCTTTTATCAATGCCGGTGCATTGATATAGTTGCCGATGTGTTATGATTGAACATTCTAATAATTTTGCATGATACCAGCGAGAAAACATCCTGGAAGTTACGATATAGCAAAATGACAGTAACTAGAAAGCTGCCCCTGACCGGTATGGGTATGCATACAGCTATAAAGACTTTATTTGTGGTCGGAGGAAAGTCATTATACCATCGCCACTCCCTCAACATACGACCGGTGAGTACTGACATCACCAATATTTTAAACCAGACCGATCATATAGTAGTAATCAACCCACAGCCCATCCATCACCCCCTCCAGAGGCCGGGTGGTGTATGGAGGAAAGTTATGTACATAATGTAAAGTTGTAATAAAATAATGTCCAATTATGCACAAGGATGATGCCATAACTTTCTACTTAACACAATGATCCTGGATCCGATATAGTTAAAATATTTTTTTTTTTTAATCTCGAATATATCAGCTTTCATTTTGGTTTCATCTGCTTTTTCGGATCTTTTTTTTCTTTCTATTTTTGTGTTTTATGTTCTGGTCGTTTTTAATATGAGAGATTATTATGTCATAACAATGTTAAAAACTTCCGTAAGCTGAAGACACACCAAGTGTGTATTCAATGTCAAAAGATTAACTTCAGAATTCTCTTTTGAGGAAATGTGCATATCTTGTATATATATATATATATATATATATATATATATAGATATAGATATAGATATATTGTTGTTGCTGTAGGGCTTAACGCCATTTTTCAGCACACGATAGGCTATACATGGCGGCCAGTATTAATGGTGGAGGAAGAAACCGGGAAATCCCAGGAAAGAACCACCGACCCACGAGAAGCTACTGGCAAGTTTTCTCACATATCCACATTCGCCGAATCCGAGACTCGAACCCACGCAGATAGAGGTGAGATGGCAGTGATCCGTAACGGAGAGCGCTTTAGACCACTCGGCCACTCGGGGCCTCTCTCTCTCTCTCTCTCTCTCTCTCTCTCTCTCTCTCTCTCTCTCTCTCTCTATATATATATATATATATATATATATATATATATATATATAGATATATATGCTAGATAGTGTGGGTAATTACAAGCGTATGCTGTCCATGCCCAAAATAATGGTGTGTAGAGAACACTCTGGTCAATTGTATTTGATGGTACGGCCATTTACCTTGCAGTACGTTTCACCCATGATGATAACTTCTAAACTCGGGTTAGTGACCAGCAAAACAAAAAATATTTTAGTAAGATTGCCGAAAGCGGCGGATAACATTAAGTAGTCTTTCCAGCTCAAAAAGAATTTTCTTCAATCCAGCATTTGGTCAAATCTATGGACTCTGACAAGTCTAATGTATGATAACAACTCGTAAATGATTGCCGCTGATACATTAGCATCCAATGATTTCAAAAATCTTGCACAGCTATTATATTGACTCCATATTTTCTGTATCTTGGTACGTGAAAGTGCATCGTAAAATTCCTGATATTGTATGTACCACTATTACTCTTCAATTTTTAAATATTTCTTATACATATGTGTAAGTGCAGTTTCTGTTTCCATATAGATATCTCTCAGATTTATTTATGCTTGATAATCTTCGCTGTCATCATTGCCGTCACTAGTTTCGATTTTATCGCTCTTTCTGGTTGGTGACTTGGTAACGGCAGCTGATTAACTATTCCTTGAACATATAAGGACTTTTCCCTCTTTGTATAATGGCACGATTAGAGAATATAATGGTCCCTCCATCTATTATCGTGGTTTGGTTTTTGGTATCTAGGAGATGGTCGACTATGGTGTTATTGACCGGATCGAGTAAATAGTAAATAAATTATGAAATTAATGGATGGAATAGATGACTTCTGAGCAGAAATATAGAACAGAACAACAAAATGGTTTCTATTTTACTAGTCACTTTATATTTAAACTATAATTATTTAATGAGTTACATAAACAAATGAAACTGAACATGACATTTGATTTTCTCTTAGAACTAGAATTACATAACTTATGCGAAATGCAATTAGCCGCTGTTATACAGATAAAACAGATTTCATCTTGGAATCTAGTAAATGATTGAAACTCAGATTGCCAGCATGTCAGAATAACTTGATGGATTCTGGTCCTTTCCAATATCACTGTTGGTAACAGGTCAGCGTTGCTGTATTCTCTCTATCTCTATCTCTCTCTCTCTCTCTCTCTCTCCAACATTTTCGGGTAATCAACAGTAACTTGTTGCAATCTTCTTTTTCCACTGTGCAGTACAGGTATGGAGCTATTTTTCACTTCAAATAAATATAATATACAACCTAAATATTTGACAATTTTTTTCTTTCTTTGATCGAACAATATTCAAAACGTTTTTACGTCTAATATCGTCTTATACTAATTCAAAAGAAATAAGCTAATATGGTCAGTTCCGAACCTGATGCACACAAACCTTTTATCATGAATTTAATGCCTCTCTCCTTTAGCTGCTACTCACAGTTCATAACTGGAACCATAACATAACTAAACTTTAGTTAAATTATTACATCCCACTGTAGGCTGTTCATTACCAGCTGATCGATGTTGGTCGATAAACGCCGATTTCTCGATTAAGAGAATTCACGTCTTAATTACAAAAATTTCTTAACCTCATTACGTACTAACTAGAGATTCATTGATATAGATATAATAAAATCAATTCCGAGCATAAAAAATACATTTAATTCAAGACAGATAAATTAATTCTCCCAATTCTTGTCAACGTAACTCACGTACTTCCTACAGAACGTGATTTCTTTTACATGCAAACACTAAATCAAAGCACAGTCATATCAATGAAATATTGTTCTTACATTCTTACAATACATGAGTCATAGCATTCAAGACAACTGAATGCAACATTAACTTCTGAACTCAGTGGAAAATGAAGTATGAATTTAAAACGAATAATTCAACTAAAAATTACAAACTTGTATAAATGAACATATTGTGTGTGATTGAGACAATATATTTGTGCCTTTTCGAAACTCGCTCTTTCTATGCAACCTAATCTCCCTTTGGGCATGTGTCTCTCAAATTATTCCAGACCCCCGACCATTGGACAATTTAGTTAACGAGAAATATTACATGCTAATCACATCGGAGTCTCTCAGTCTTTCCTTTCGGGAGAAAACTTGGACTGCTAAATCTCGCAAGTTAAATTACTAAAAACACTGAATTTCGTCTGGGAAACGTATCTCCCTCCTTTAATTATCTAGTCCATTAGTAACTGGCACATTTCGTTTATGACATCTATTTCAAAATGGCCCAAGATCGTTTCTGGCTTGTCTGAACTTTATCATTTTCTGCTACTTGACCTTACATTAATATTCGCCTCTTTTATCTTTCTACCCGACAAAATGTGCTGCGATAAAACATCTACAAGCATTTTGCACCATTACATAGAAAGTGCTTGATCGAGTTTCCAAGAATATCCCTAACTAAAGTTTTACGAATCTAGTTCTTAAATTAAGTAACAGAAAGAAGTAAAACCAACAATTTAAGCAAACTCACAAGCAATCAATTTCTCTAAATTGCAGAGTAAGAATTGGAGAGACACTTATGGTATTGTGAAATAAATCTCAGATAACCCTAAATGTTCTATCACAAACCTCGAAAATATAGAATGTTCCCACCGAATTTATATAGTCTTTAATGTCTCGATGTACCACAACGATGTAATCCAGAATGTTTTATAAGTGTTCTCGATAGTTCGAACATAATTTGTTAGTGATTGAGTTAATAAACACTTATTAATTCCAATGAATAATTTAAATACTTCCTATCGAATTATATCTGAACATAATTCGGATGGATGCCATAGACTGACGTAAAATAGAAATTAATTATCTGTTTAACAAATCACTATTTATACGCAATTTTACTTGACCTAGATGTGCAGCATTAAACCCCACCTCATTTCAAAGTGTTGTTTTGGTCAAACCTCTATGTCTATATTGTTTTGCATTTTAAAAAAAGTACTTAGAGCAATTATTGCAAGACGGCTGTGATGGTGGCCATATTGGATTTCAGATCAGCACCATTTTTATGTACGAGCAACTAGTTGTCGTAAGGAGTGTTATGGGAAAAAATCATGTCCATCTTGCTTTCCATACTGGAGTAGGGATAAACAAGACTTTGAAAAAGGGGGCCCCGAGTGGCCGAGTGGTCTAAAGCGCTCACCGTTCCGGATCACTGCCATCTCACCTCTGTTTGCGTGGGATCGAATCTCAGACTCGGCTAACGTGGGAACGTGAGAAAGTCTGTCATTAGCTTCTAGTGGGTCGGTGGTTCGTCGTGGGGTTTTCCAGGGTTCTTCCTGCACCAGTTATACTGGCCGCTATGTATAGCCTGTCTTGTGCTGAAAAATGACGTTAAACCCTACAACAACAACAACAACAACAACAACTTTGAAAAAGACTGTCATGGCAGCCATACATGTTTTCAAATCATTACAGTTTTTCTTTAGGACCAACAAGGCATAATTACTAACATCAATTACATTATCCTACTAAAGAATCCCGTGCATCTCGTGCATCGTTCTCTCCTGTACTTTTCTCATTTTGTTGTGCTGGTCGGTGATTATGTCCATGTCACCTATTTAAATTCATAATTCTCGCCACATGTTTCTCTTTAGAGAAGAAAGACAAAAAGAGATAGAGTGAAGGATATTGTTATGAGAAAGAGAGTGCAGGAAAAGGTGAGAATCAATGAAGTCATTTATCGTGTACATTTTATTATTATTGTATTTCCTTCCGGTAATGTTTGCAAAAAGGATTTATCTTCTTTGATTTATACCGTTTAAAAGGATGTATTGTTAAATAGCACGTGACCTCGTTACTCTGTCCGAAGTTTACCAGTAACAAGTATAAAACCGGCCGATGCAAAATGTAAAGGTCACTTGTGGAACTAGCGTTTGTGAGTTAATGACATTCAAAACTCCATCAAACAGGACAAGAATACGCAAGGTTTCTCTCCTGTAAGTATTCAAAGTATTCATGTAACTAAGATATTGTTTTCAATGGTTTATAACAGCCGTATACATTTAGAGTAGTAATTATATTGCATAATAAGAAATATTTGCTGTCTATAGCGACTTTACCGACTGTAAATAGTAAGCAATAAGAGTTTAACTCAACAATCAAACAATTTCTTTTTAAATAATGTTATGTTCCTTTGCTAAAAGCAGCATACCCTTCTGCACATGTATAATTTTCATTTTAATAATCAGCATAAACGTTTATCTCTAAAATTGATCTTTACGCCAAAATCCACGATCGTTTCGATGACCAGAACTGGGAATACGTAATGCAGACATTCGGTGCTTATGTGCCTTTTTATATGCTCCATGTTACACAACTGTTGCACTTTTAAGATAGACACCTGGGGACTTTCAATATCTTTAGTCTTCAGAGGAGCGCAACGGTTTTATAACTGTGGTGTACAAAATGGATTTGACGCATGGGCTTGAAAACACTTGCTTAGTGTGCTAGGGTTAAAATGCTGAAAATAACGCTTTATCAAAGAATTAGTTTGTAAAATAATGATTTAGCAATGGTTAGATGAGAAGATATTTTATTCCACTTGAGCTAAATACGTTACCGATATCGTTGTGTAATATATATTAATATTGAATGTAGCACATCTATTCTATGTTTAGAATTCAGCACTATATATATATATATATATATATATATATATATATATATATATATATATATATATGTGTGTGTGTGTGTGTGTGTGTGTGTGTGTGTGTGTGTGTGTGTGTAGTGCTGAATTCTAAACATTTAATATATGTGCTAGATTCAATCCTCGCTTATTTTTGTTTTCAATTCAATTAGACTTATCAGCTATGTTTTACTAGTTTCAAGTATGTATGTGAGATTCTCCCAGGATATCACGTATGTTGGTGTTACATAACTGAAGTGACCAAAGTCGGTTTAATTTTTATTTTATGTTGAAACGATTTTAACTTGACTAACATACGACCTATAAATAGCTTAAAGCCAGACACAAAGGGCAAGATGGCCTCATGTTTCTGAGAGCCTTGATACTGCAAACGTTAACTCTTTGCAATCAGTACAATGGAAAGGAATCTGTAGAGCCATGATTACTTCAGTTAGACATTAATTTGTTCAGACTCAGATTTATATGTTGCAGGTTGACATGGCATACAATTCCAGATTTGCAGGCAAGATAGCGTTAGTAACTGGAGCCGGAAAAGGAATTGGTCGAGGAATGGCTAAAGCTCTTCTTGAACACGGGGCAAAGGTCATAGCCTTGGATATCGTTGAAGAAGACCTGCAGAATCTTAGGAAGAAATATCCTGAAGTAACAACGGTTCAAGTGAACCTTGGGGATTGGAAAGCAACGAAAGAAGCTATTGAAGATCTTCCAACAGTAGATTTACTTGTGAATAATGCCGGTGTGCTGAAAATGTGCCCCATTTTGGATACTGCTGAAGATATTATCAACTTACTTTTGGACGTCAATCTGAAAGCATATTTAAACGTTGCACAGGTTGTGGCGAGAAAGTTAATCGCAGAGAAACGGAGTGGGACTTTTGTAAATGTGGCGAGCATGGCAGCTAACAAAGCATTGGAACACAGCGGTGCATATTGTATATCAAAGTCGGGAGTGCAGATGTTGACGGAAGTTTTGGCGTGCGAGTTGGGACCCCAAGGGATCCGAGTAAACGGGATAAACCCGGGATTAATTAGCACCGACATGATCAAGGTGTTAGGAGAAAAACGTATACGGGTAGCAACTGAACGGACACCCTTACGTCGACTGGGGGAAGTTTGCGACGTTGTGGATGTAATATTGTTCCTCTTAGGTGATGAGTCTTCTTATATGAATGGCCATTCCTTAGTGGTTGATGGCGGTTTGCTGAAAAATGAATAGTTTCATTCCAAACGTGGTTGATTGACATTATTTGAATGAACATGGTGCACGTAATCTCGCCTTTGATATGTAAAACAACTACTAAGAAAACATTCAGTAGTTTAATTTTCTCTTGGTTTGCATAAATATATTTTCAACAGAATAGTGTAAATGCTTGAAGAGATATAAATCAGACTTTTTTGGATGTGATCTTTGTCTGTATCGACCCCTATTTCCTTATGTTCTACTTCCTATGCTACTACTAGCTCTACAACTACTAGTAATGCAACTATTATAACTGTTAGTAATCGTAGCAGTAGTAGTAGTATTAATTGCCATAAAGTGTTCAAAGTTTTATAGCAACTATCTAGCTTAAAACATTTTTTGATTAAAGTGTGCATGGAGTTTGTTTTTCTTTCTTAATATTCTTTTTTCCGTTATTGTTTTTGTTAATGGTTTTCACGTTTCCAAGTTCATGCAAAGTATAGAATCTGCTTTTATCACCTACTGATTAGTGTCGTTAACAACAAACATTGTCTTGCTGTCCTGCAGTCATTATACGGGGATACAAATACACTAGCCCCTGTTTCTTCTTCGTGCTTTACTTTCTTCACTACTACTACTACAGCTACCATTATAGCTATTATTATTATTATTGTTATTATTATTACAGGATTTTTTAATTGCCTGAAATGTACACATTTATAAAACAACCGTAAAGCTTTAAAATGTTTGCTTTGATGAGTAGGAAGAAAACATTTGGAGTTGACGATACTCATCGGGATAACCTAAGGGATCAGCTGATTTGCTGACAAATGAAACTTGTCAATATAACGTAGAATTTACTCTGCTCCATCGTCATATAAAACGCCATCAGATCAGACATTCGTTCGAAACTATAAGCATAACGAACAGTAGAGACATCGCTTTCCACCCAAGCCCTATGAAACGCCGGAACATTATATGCCGAAACATATGGGTTCGCACTGAATGTAGGTTAGATTTTATTTTATGCCAGCAATCCCCAGCAAATAGGAATGCTTTTGATGCTGATGTACACTACTGACAAATATCATTAATTAGATTTATTTGATTTAAAAGTGGCATTTTTAAAGTCAGTAAGTGATTTATTTAACTACTAATTGTTACTTTTTGCTGAGAAAAGTTAATAGGGTTGTACTCTGTGACCGTGAACATAACGGTGTTTTCGATCTGGAGTACTTCGTTGTTCTCGAGTTTTTGCATAGCGGCATACCGACGAAGGCAATGACGTTCTACATGTGCGTTGATCTATTTTCCATAGCGTCCTCCACACTGCTGCTTCATTGTGTTAAACCACCAGCTGTGCTAGGGTATATAAAAAGTTTCGCATTGTGCTCATTTGTCACGCATTGCTTGCAGATCATGCTTTTTTAATTTATATAAGGACCAGAGATTTTAGGACGTACCATCACAAGATGATATTTTATATATTATATTCTTAAGTTTATGAGTGCGTCTTACATTTTTTGATCCCTTTCTACAAGAGTTGAAAATTGTGATTTGAAAGTGTGTGTGTGTGTGTGTGTGTGTGTGTGTGTGTAATTTAGATTTTTAACGTAGCTTGACCAAGTTTTCAGTTATATCGCTACGATGTCTGCAGTTTTGCAGTTTATAGTGATGTCTAGCACTGGGACATCATGCCGCAGACATGTAGCATGATGTCCCAATCAGTCACATTATCCTGACATCAGGCCAACCACTTCTAACACTAATCTGTTAATGCTGAACACCTATCGAGGCAGCTGTAAGTACCATTTTTATAAATCTTTGGTATGACTCGGCCGGGGATCGAACTCGCGGATTCTTTAACCATTAGGCGTCCGGAGCGGTACTATACCATCAGTTGTGCTAGGGTATATAGAAAGTTTCGTATTGTGCTCATTCGTGATGCATTCCTTGCAGATCGTGCCATTTTAAATTTATATGTGGACCAGAGATTTTAGCTCGTATCAATAGAAGATGTGCTATATATATATATATATATATATATATATATATATATATATATATATATATATATATATATATATAATTTTTAAATGTATGAGTGTGCCTTAAATCTTCTGATCCCTCTCTACAAGAGATAAAGAGACACAAATGTAACTTTACAAGTGCGCCCGAGCTATATAAAATATTTGTTATATATGTTCCACGACTGTCACATACACGGAGAGAAAAGTTTAAATATATTTCCAGAATTGTCATGTACATTGACAGAAATCACTTTTACAAGTGTTCCAGAATTTTCATATATTGGAGTAGAAAGCACTTTCTACAAGTGTTATAGAACTGTTGATACATTAAGATAGAACCCTTTTTTACAAGCGTTCTAGAACTGCCATATATATATATATATATATATATATATATATATATATATATATATATATATATATATATATATAACCCACATTTTACGAGTGTACTAGATCTGTTATGAGCTATTACAGAAAACATTACAATTGTTCCATACACGTGGGCAGCTATTTTACATACTCAACAATTCAATCTCTTTGCATGATTGGACAACGTTTATTTTGCTGAATCAGAGTTTTATTTCAGTATTCCAAAGTGTCCACAAGGAATGCATTACGCAACTTTATATCAGACATCAGAAGGCCTAGCGTGAGATTTAACTAGCTGATGAATGGCATCTAAACATAGATAATAAAGTCTTATTTCACATACGTTGTATTCCTTTATTGTATAATAAGTCTAGAATAGATTCTAAAATGTCAGTTGTTGCTAAAACAATGTGTTCCAATTTAAATTAGGTTATTTGTTTTTAATTGTAGCACATCACTTCCGTGCCAATCACTGATATTGGTTTTTATACACTATTATACATTATAGATGACATACATACATATTTAATGAACAGCTCTTGGGAGCGTCTAGTCATCGAATGTTGAGCTAAGCAATTCTCTCTCTCCCTCTCTAACAAACAAACGCACACTTACATTCTGGCACTTGGTAGATATCGAGAAGGTGGGTACAGAACCCCTAAATGGCAGTCTTGGAGTGAGAAGAAATACAGTTAATGGCAGTTAATGTAACTCAAGTGGTGACTTATCGAAGAGGGTACTGTCTGATTAAATCTAAAGATATTGTAGTTTAGCAATGCTCGCGATTTCTCATGTTGTTTGTACAATCGAGTGAAATTAAGGACACGTAACTATTGATAACCCCCAATAAGACCTTATGAACATGTGGGACTCGATTATTTAGTAGAATGAAAATGCTGAAAAAATTATTAAAATTTACATGAATGCTACCGACTCGGACATTTAGGACACTCAGAGATAATTGTGGTTCGTGTTTATGCTCCAAATCTTTAACCGTTTCTAGAATAAAGGACGACTATATTATGATTATTACTTACCAATGGTTATGCATCAGTCGCTAATTTTAATTGTTGCTTCCTACAGCATAACTTTTTCATAATAATTGTTACATATACAGTTTGCTAAAATTGACCTAAGAGATTAGCGCACGGATAACACTTATAGTATGCACTATATTTTAAAAGGAAGAGAACAGTAATTTTTAAAACTCATAAAGATTATGAACGATGGTAAATTATGTTTGACGAGGACATCTTTATGCAAATAGCATGAACTATAAATTCATACAAAAGATGTACGTAAATGTTGACAAAATTATACCGTGAACATCACATAAAACGAGGACATTTTTAAAGATGTCGTTGGAACTATCAATACAAACGAAAGATGCATACGATTAATAAAAATATGGAGAATGTGGAAATTGACATAAATTGACAATGAATGAATGTTTAAACATCGAGTCTGAAATATCAACTACAATTACGAAGGCTAATAATTAACAAAAGCATAGTTAATGTTGTACAACAAGGACGTGAATTATGAACCATTCATGTCGAAGGGTTCTATATCACCATTGGGTGATTTTTCCAACCCTATCCCTATTAAAATTTTAAGGGATACAGGAACTTCTCAGAGTCTTTTATTATCAGGTACTTTCCCTTTTTCTGAGAAGTCCTGTTCAAATGAGAATGTTATCATTGAGGAAGTAGAGTGCGGCTTTGTTAATGTTCCTCTCCATTCTGTAAACTTGTCAACAGACTTAGTTTCAGGACATGTGACAGTCGGTATAGTGTCTTCTTCACCCATTGAGGGCATTCATTTGTTACTAGGCAACGACTTACCTGGAGACAAGGTTGTGGTTAATCCACTTGTAACTGACAAGCCTTCTTTGGATCAGAAAGTTGATCCTGTTGAAGAGGAATAGCATCATTTATACCCAGCTTGTGCAGTTACCAGAGCTATGGCAAAGAAAGCTCTTGAAAATGATTTTGATAAGGAAAGTATTCCTTTAGCTGACACATGTATGGGCCAGGCTTTTGATGAGGTCACTTTCACTTCTAATTTGGATCAATCAAAAGGTATTGATCAAAGTGATCCACTTTTAAATTCTCTTTTATTTAGATCTTGCTACACTTGTCAAACGGTAGGAAAACCCAATCAGAAGATACCTAAGGCTCATCTGCAACCTATTCCTGCATTTGACGAACAATTTAGCAGACTTATGGTAGATTGTGTTGGTCTCTTCCCTAAGACCAAGTCAGGGAACCAATATTTGTTGACCATTATGTGTGCGTCAACAAATTTCCCGGAGGCAATTATTTGAGGAATATTAAAAACAAAACCATAGTAGAAGCTTTGATAAAGTTTTTTTTACTCAATTTGGCCTTCCTCAATCTGTCCAATCAGGTCAAAGGTCAAATTTTATGTCAGGAATTTTTCAGCTTGTTATGTTTGAATTTGGCACTCAGCAATTCAAGTCAAAAGTGAAATTATGGTTCCACAGAACTTTACTTGAGAGAACATTTGTAATAGAGTTCATTCTCTCTTGCTCATTCTTCAAAATTGTCTTCAAATTAGATTTTCCGGATCTTAGAAAGTAAAGAAGAAATGAATAAGTTAAATTATAATAATAGTACTCTGGTCTAAATAAATATTTGGAGTACTAATATATTGAGAGAGATAGCCAAGTAAATTATGCAATTAATTTAGATGTACCTACCCCACAAACTGAGGATTTAAGTGAAGAAATTCAATCGGACTATGTTGATCTTGGAACGACAAATCTTCGAAAGTCGGAAATTATGAAAAATCTGGACCAGAAATTTTTACATTTACAACAACAAGAAGGGAATGAATTTAAACAGTTATTATTCAAATATGAGCACTTGTTTCCAGATATTCCTACCAGGACAAACAACATTTTTCGTGACGTTGAAATTGTAGATTCAAAACCTGTGAAACAACAACCATACAGGATGAACCCTCTCAAGCAGGAATACTTGAAAAAGGAAATTCAGTATTTGCTGGAGAACGATTTCATAGAGCCCAGTAAAAGTGACTGGAGTTCATCATGTATACTTGTTCCGAAACCGGATAAAACCTTCCGTATGTGCACTGATTATAGGAAGGTGAACAGTGTGACAAAAACAGATTCATTTCCATTACCAAGAATCGATGACTGCATTGATAAAATTGGAAATGCCAAGTACGTCATCAAATTTGACCTTCTGAAAGGGATTTGGCAAATTCCACTTACGGAAAGAACGAAAGAAATTTCGGCATTTGTGAATCCAGATGGACTCTATCAATATAAAGTAATGCCATACGGGACGAAGGGTTCCCCAAGTACGTTTCAACGCTTGATGAATATGATTACCTCTGGTCTAGATAATTGTGATGCTTACATCGATGATGTCATCATCTACAACGACACCTGGAAAGGACATCTAGCCACGATTCGGAAATTCTTTGAAAGACTCAGTGATGCTAATTTAACAATCAATTTATCTAAAAGTGAGTATTGCCGTGCCTGTGTAACTTTTGTAGGACATATTGTGGGACACGGTCAAGTTAAACCTATGAATGCTAAGGTCAAGGCTATCTCTGATTTTCCTGTGATTGTCAATACAAAGCAATTAATGCGATTTTTGGTTATAGCCGGATACTATCGAAAGTTTTGTTCCAATTTTTCTAATATTGCTGAACCCCTGACAAACTTGTTAATTAAGAAAAACAAGTTTCTTTGGACTAAAAAATGTCAGGAGACTTTTGGTAGGTTAAACGCCATACTCAAAGGTGCGCCGGTTCTTACAGCTCCAAATTTCAATCAATCTTTTAAATTATCTGTGGATGCAAGTGATGTTGGGGTTGTAGCAGTATTGATTCAAGATGATTGAAATGGTGTTGATCACCCAGTGTGCTATTTCTCTAAGAAATTAAATAAGCACCAAAGAAATTACTCAACAATCAAGAAGGAATGTTTGGCTTTAGTATTGGCATTACAGCATTTTTAAGTTTACCTTATCTCAGCTCCTTCTCCGGTTGTTGTGTTTAGTGATCACAACAACCTTATTTTCATCGAGAAGATGAAAAATAAAAATGAAAGATTATTACGGTGGAGTTTGTTTTTACAAGAATATAATATTGAAATCAGGCACATCAAAGGAAAAGACAATTTGATTGCAGATGCACTTTCCCGTATATAGAAATCTTATTTCATGTACACTTTGTATAATTCATAAGAGTTTTCTTATGTAATTTTATTTTACTTCATGTATAATTTACATATGATGAAAAGAAAGTTTTATTATGTAAATCTTTCTCTTTATGGGGGAAGTGTTACGTATATGTAATTAAATTGCTTGTTGTGTTAGTTTTAAAATTCTTTTTGATTTTAATTTTGTTTCATTACATTTTATTGTAATGATATTTTTCATTGTATTTGAATATCTTTTCGGAAAATTAGCTTGGCCTGATTAGATTATAGCTGTTACTTCAGCACTATTTTTAGCTCAAGCTGGTTCATAGATCTTGTAAACATCGAATTAAAACGATTGACTATTACCAAGGTCATTTCGGCCCACGTGTTAGCTAAGTTGTAAATAGCCTTTCTTTTTTATATATTTGCAGCGTGAGAGTTTGATTTTTTGATGCGGCTATTCTTGCCTACGTGATAATTTTCATTTTTTTATTGCGCTGTTCAAATTAGAAATAACGTAGCCTGTGACGTGAGCCACCATGTGATCTAAAATCGAGGCTTAAAACAGCTATTTTCAACTAGATCTAGTTAGAATCGTATCTTTACACATTAAGGGTACAGGATGTTTCAGTTATTGATGTCAGATTGTTTTGAAGTTCATTTATTTTATGGGATTTAATAATTCATATTCTCTAGAAAACAAACACATGTATTTCATATGTATAAAAGTTCTGGGAGAAAGAGATATTCAGCGGAAATTTATTCTGGAATTCTAAACAGAACATTATAAATAGTGTTTCAACGAGGATCTGTTGCCGTCAGTGCAACGACCTCATCTGACGTCATCGCCTCCATATTGGAATTTCATCGAGATTCGAACTTGGATTCAATTAGAACTGTATAGTGATGGGACTTATATTTTTTTCAGTTTTAGAATTAAATTTTGGATTATATTCACAACCCGCGAGTACAATTTTCTATTTTGTTACGTTGTTTTTAGGGAAATAAATTATTTTGTTAAAATGTACAAAGCTTGTTGACTTCACTCTTTTGTTTGTTACATTTGTACGAGCCTACACGTAGCAATATCTTGAACTCGGATATGAGTAACGAACATTATAACAAAATGATAATAGTTAGATAGGCCAAACCTCTGCCCTCAATTACAGAGAGAGAGAGAGAGAGAGAGAGAGAGGGAGGAGACAATATTACTGGCTCATATTCCAATTGATGAGCCAAATCAATCGCAAATTAGTTTTTGTATCAATAACCAAACAAACCAACAGTCATGAACAGAAAACTGCATTTAAATAATTAAAAGTCTTTGATCTGTAATATGATTAGGTTCTTGACAGAGCAGTTCCATATGGTTAATGTTTTCTTCTGAGAATACAAATTTTGTTTTTTGTATTTTTCCTTACAAGAAGGAAGAAATAATAGGAGATATCCATGCAGAATCCCTTATATTTGCTGAACGTCTAACGTCTGCAATACGCAGATTTTAAATATATTTACAAAACAATTCTTATTTTGTAAGTGTCTGGCACCGTCGAAGGATGATGTGAATAATAAACTCTATATGACCAAACTAGCCTTTGGTGATTGGTCTCCTTTTAACAGAAGAATTCATTGGGACGAGGTAGACATTGCAGACATTACAATTGGCCATAAATGCATAACCCACACCAAGATATCAAAGGGTGAAAACCCACCTGAATGAGTGTTCAACGAACTCATCACTGTGAAGCAGTATATGATAGACTGTTGTGATCTCTAAACTACACGTAATTGTTGCTGCAATGCTCAACATATTAAGGAACTTTTAGATACGGTATATGTGTCTTGAATTTGAAATATATTGATGGAAGTTAATATTTATGAAAAACTTACTTATGTGCTAGCTTAGTTATTTTGAGTATTTTTAACGAACGTTCAAATAGTTAATCTCCATAATGTATTTGTATTATCTTCTTACCCTTTGCAAAGAACATTTACATCCCCCATTAAATGATAACCTCATATTTACGCGATATTTTCCTCGCATTTTGCAATTTTATGACTCATTGGTAATACACCTTTCTGATAATTCTTTTTATATATAGCCATGTTTGTAGAGCTGTAGTTCTTGCAGCGATTTTGTGCTGTAAAATCAATCAAGCTTAAACTAACTTTTCTTCTACATGTTAGATATCTCTGGGTGAAATGTCAAAAGCCCTGTATTTAATGTGTCATGGCAAGCACAGACTGGGAAACATATTGGAAGGTCTTGCTCTGGCTGTACAGTTTATTAGTTTATTAGTAAGATCAAAATTGACAATGGCTAGATTGTGCATGATTCAGCTTATAAATCGTACATCTAGATGCTTGATCGGATGCTCAAATAAAGGACTTAGACTCTGCCTGGGTGCATTTCAACGTTTCCCATCAGATAGCTTGTATATCAAAGCACAAAAAGGCATTACTTTCTGTAAGATGAAGAAAAAAAAAATGGACTCTTTCTTATGCTACCACACTATCTTCTAATTAATGAAACCCTTCATATGGTGTATGTATAGGCTTGTACATTCCGAAACCCTACCTCATTCCACCGATTGACACACGAGGTTGTCTCAATTTAGAAAAAAGCAAAATTCAAGGTTGTAAGTATTGAAAATTTTATATTCCCAAATCACCACCATGATTGTCAAAACCTCAGCAAATAATTTTTGATCTTTGCTAAAACTAAGTGTCCAACATATATTTTCTTTTCTCAGACTAAATTAAATGCAATTAGAGCATCCTATTGCAACCATACGTCCCTGTATACAGATGGTTCAAAAGATGGAGACAAAGTTGGATCTGCTGTAGCGACTACTCATGACACCATCTCGAGCTGATTATTGGGTAAAGTTCTCAATGTTTAGTGCAGACATTACAGTCATTGTTACAGCTTTGAATACAAAAAATTTAAGAAAAGTACATCATCTTTTTGTGACTCCCATTTCACACTGAAAGAATTCCTAAATCTTACTGCTGGCTGGGTAGTCACATTGACATAAAGGATAATGAAAGCCCAGATAAAACAGTTAAAACACCCCTGAAGTCATCCATTTCTCAATGGAAGATTACATGTAATGACTGGCAATATCCTATTATTGTACAGTATACAATCATCATTCGTATCAAAGTTGCCATGCTGTGTGGAATTAAAACTGCAAACTTAAGAATATTGACCATGCTACAGGTGCGTGGCACTATTCGTTTCAAACAAATCAGAGAGAGGATGTGTAGTTGTGCCAAACGTGCAGTCGTCAACCTTCTTCGTCATCTGTGGATGACTGACCAGTTTTCGGACAGGACAGGGTTGTTGTGCAGTCAACCTAGTCCGATGGGGCCAGGCCACTTACTCTTTATGTTGATGTGGAGCTCTGCAGATCATGTCACACACTGTAAACAACTGTCCACTGACGAAGTTCTCCGGTGGACTGCAGGCTATGCACCTTGCTGATGACGACGCTGTTAAATGGCTGAGCACGAACTGCACACGATAAATAAATAAATTGCACACACATATCTGACTCATGCATAACTCCCGAAAGGTGGACCTCGTTATGAGTGTGTATCCTGCTTGTTCCTACTGACAGTGGATCACGTTCTTTTGAGTGTGTTGATTTCCACTCTGTCTTGCAGAATTGTATTGATGTAAACAGATTGAAGAAACTGTATGTAGACGGACTAATTGAGCAAATCATGAAAATGTTCAGGTAATGCTGTTTATACATACAATTTTAATCGCATTTTAAGGATTTTAAACGGTGGTTCTATTATCTGCCATATATATTTTACAGAATGTTTACATCGTTAAATTTTGTATTGTATTTTGTTGTGTTTATTTATACATTTATGTGGAAGATTTTATCTTTATTTTTGTACATTCATTTTGACATTTTTGGAACCAAAACTGTTGTTGCCACTCCATTGCTACCTTTGTGCCGAGGTGCTGTGAAACTCAAGTTCATGCATATATATCCCTCAATACTGTTTTAATTAAGTGTACATCAAGGTGTATGGCTGCAGTTTTGAAGAAGCTTTGAAACGCGATACTATACTTCTGTAAATGTATCTCTGAGCATATTAGTTAACTCTCTTAAATAATAATTTTGTTTTTTCAGGAGCCCAAAATGAGGTGCTTATAAATCAAAGATAACCCCTATAGTTTTTGCATCCATAAGTGAATTACATGAATTAATTGTCCCCTATATTCTAGATAGTGTCAACCCTACCCTGTAATGTTCTTTATACAAACATTTCATAATATATTATATTTACAAAAGAGTTAACAATTTTAGACATTTGTTGGGTGTGCGTTTTATATGAGCGTAAGGGTTATATTGTGCCCAAGCAGAGGATGTAATGACCCATGCCAGAGCAAATACAGAAGGCTGACATGAGCTGGCATTGGTGAGTAATGATCCAGTGACCCTTGGATTCTGTGTGGGTCTCTCTACTGATGCTTATTAATGCTTAAATTCTGTTGCAGTTTTGTTGGGATGGGGGTGAGGGTCGGGATTGAGGGGGTTCCTTTGTATCATATTGAACACAAAACGAAAATACTTGGAATTCAGGGAATATACATAGGGAAAAAGAGAAGGGAGGGGTGGAAAGAAGTAGGTTGTTCTTTAAAAACCACAGCTGTTAATATAATGATTACAGTGAGAGGATGTTTTTCCTAACATTTTCATTAATTTTTGAAACTACATAACTCCAATCAGCCCCATGTAGACTAACATTCTGAACGTCTAATCTCTTGGTCAGCACCAGAGGACTTCCCTGTAGGAAAATGTCAGTTTGGTACGTGTATTTGTCTTTTCATTCTTATATGTACATGGTGAAATGGGTAGGGTAGCTAAATACTTTTAAAGCTATAGCACATGGCTGCGCCCATGAGTTGTTTGGGTATGGCTAGACAATAGGAAGAAGTCAGTTGAATGTACAAATTGTATAAATTTGCATTTTTGTGGTGACCGCTCCGGTGGCCTAAGTGGTTAGAGAGTCTGCCTCGGGTGCACTATGTCGCGGACTCGAAACCCGGCCGAGTGATACTTGGCGCGCAGCATTAAGAGGTTAGTGCTAGGTCTGGTCGTCCTGGTCTCAGGATAATATGATGCTACATGTCCACGGCATGATGTCCCAATACTAGACATCACCATAAACTGCCACACTACAGACATCTTAGCGATTTCACTAAAAATATAGTTAAAGCTACGTTAAAAATCAAAATCACACACAACCACTTACACTGTTGTGGTATGTATGGACACTGGGGTAAAGTCCTATGAAGAAACTCATTTGTGTTTTCATGCCCAGGAAGTGTATGAATGGTTATATGGTGGTGATTTCAATATTGTCGAAGTGAATGCTCAGCCCTATCTCAGGATCATGGTTGTTGCATATTATTACACAGGGGCTGTGTTACGAAGTGTACTGATAGTTGCTTTAATGATGACATACACGATTTCTAATACATGACAGATATATGTTGTTCGAAATTTTATGAGAAAAATACCCTCTCCATGCCACAGTCTCAGCCCTATGAGCAGGATCAAAATTCTGAAAGTATTGGCACAATCTACACCCATAGGACTAGGATGTACCCAAATGTCGTGCGTCAAGGTTTAATAGTTTGGGGAGTTAAAAGGCACTACATATACATGATTGTATGGGCGGAATGTTTCACAGCAAGTTTGCAGGGCTACTATTCAATCATACTGCTCAATCCCAACATTTTAAGGGTAGCATATTGCACCCTTCGGATAGGAACAATCAGCACTGCACCTTTCTGAGCGATGAATTAGTTGAGGATGAAGTATTCTCCGATTATCTCTCAAAGAGCTCACTGTTTTGCGATGGATCGAGATTCATCTATCTTGTATTATCTGATCCAATCCTTATGGGATGTGGGTCCCTTCACCTCCAGGTCATTAGTCTTCTGTGGCTCACGCAGAGCAAATGGACCCTACCCAAACAGCTGAGGTGATAATGCAACTAATATCCTGCCATAACCTCCCCAGCAGATAACATCAGAATTGTTTCTCTCTAGAGCATTTTGCCCTCAGCGGCGATGGAAGAACCTGACTCCCAAACAACGATGCGAACATCCACCGTGTTTTTTATCACGCGCCAATGTGTCACCTAGCGACATACATTTATATTTGTTTGCGCCACATAGAGCACACAACCATGAGGTTGCATGCAGTTTATTTTTAATGGTAACTACACATATGTGTACTGCGTCTGTCTTCTTCCCGCTGAGCAGACAATAAAGACATATAGGTATTTAATGGCAGCAGTTAAGGACACTACAAAAGAACATTTACTAACACACATCAAGACCGCACAATGTCCGTGCGAAAATCATAAAGCCGACTGCTTATGGTAAGACTCATTTGTTGTTAAAACTCGTTATACCAATGTTACGATGGGACAAGTGTTACGTGTAGGCTCGTACAATAATAACAAGAGAAAAGAGCGAAGACAACAAGCTTTGTATATTTTAACAAAATAATTTATTTCCCTAGAAAACAGTGTAAAAATTGGCAAATAGGACTTACGGTTTGTGAATATAATCCAAAATTTAATCCTAAGAATGAAAATTACAAGTCCTATCACTAAATAGTTCTATTAGAATCCAAGTTCGAATCTCGACGACGTTCCAATATGGAAGGAGATGACGTCAGATATGGTCCTTGTGCAAACATCAACAATTCCTCAATTGAATCACAGTTTATGTTTCCGAATAATTCTAGAATAAATTTCCACTGAATTTCTTTCTCCCAGAATTTATAAAACAGTACACTCGTTTGGTTTTCTAGAGAATAAATTATTAAATACCAAACACACATGAATTTCAAAAACAATCTGGTTTCAACAACAAAATAACCTATCCGGCCTTCTAGATAACAGGAATACAACTGACTGACGAGCGCTCAGAAAGGGTTATATATTCACCCGAATTATCATCCCGTTCTCGCGAGAGAGACTACGAGGTCTCCTAACACTTGAAATACGCAATAAGATATTTGCCAAATTGCACGTAGCCCTATCTAAGAACTAGACTATCACTCTAAAAGAAATTTAAAACTAAAACATTGTTTATTCAGAGTAAACTAAAAATATTACTAATGTAATGCGTTTTACGTCTTAAATAAACAGAATTACTGAAAAAGAATTTCGAATCCCTGCAACAATCATTACGATAAAATGTAATGAAACAAAAAATAAAATAAAAAAGAATTTTAAAACTAACACACAAGCAATTTAATTACATATACGTAACACAAGTTATATCTATTTGCGCCAAATGCAGATCATCACGTATGTTATAACGCTATGCGAGACTACTACGCCGCCGCGAAGAACATTGAAATCGACGATGTTGTTAAATTCATCAAGAACATTAAAGACACACCTGTCTTTGACGACATAGATGGCAATATTGACAATCTGGTCGTGTACGACGACGTGATGCTTGAAAAACAATCTAATCCAGCAAAGGGAGACACAAAACCACATACGTGTTGTATCTGACACGACGAAGAACAGAGATCGCCAAAGTCATCAGGGACAATGCAAATGTGGTATGTATGTTCAATAGCGTACATTCATACACGCTCCATAATATTAATGCCAGATGGTGTTCCGGATATATGGTTTAACAATACAAAATCATGCTTTTCTAATGCCGAAGCCACAACACACGGGCTTGTTACTATATCGATGTGAACGTCAGTGCGATACAGGATTGCCATTGGTAAAATATACATTTGATTATTCAAATCGCCTGAACCAATCTGTTGTAAAGACGTACTTTGTAAATGTAATGACTGTAACACAACGACTTGCGTGGAAGCGACTTACAAGACTACAATGATATTTACCAAAACCTGATAAAGCCCAACAACAGTTATTATCTTCAGTAAACAAGGGATGATCTCACCGCTGGATTCAAATAAACCTTTGCCCCGTCGATTAAGCCCTCTAAGGAAATTAATGCACTAACATGATCAACTGCTCAGGTACAAAAGCGTGTCTGAGGGGCATTGAAGAAATCCGTGGAGCCGCAGCAGACATACCGGAACAAACCAGAAAAGCCATTTCGGCAGCAGAACGCCCAGAACAGGCTGCACATGGGGGAATGATACTAAGCTGGCATATATGCACGTGAGGAACCACCCGAGTATAAATCAGAATTAACAATAAAGCAACAATATTTTAACAAGTCGCCTCCCCGGAAACTTTCTGAGATTCCTCGCAAGAATTCCAAGGACAAAGGTGACATCAGAAGTCAACATTTATTACCAGGAAGAATGTATAAGAGAATAAAACAGTGGATCACTTGGGTTTATCAAGGAAAATAAAAAAAACAAATGAGAAGAAATGGAAATACGGCAACTGGGTTACATTTATCGAAAAGGAGCGGTCCAAGTTGACCCAAGTGCGACATGGAACCCACATGCAGTGGGATACAAAGTTGGCCAATAAAACATTAATACAAATACACAGCGACGGCAATTGTGTTTGTCCCGATAGCGTTATCAGACAAGTTGATTACAAACCCTAGATGGAAGTTTACGTGCAGTCAACAATTCCCACGGGAATCAACGAAGCAAAGGCAATTTGTCAGAATTTATACATGAGCTATTTCATTGACCAACATGTTTACCTCACGCTGATGAACGAGGTGATTGTCGACAGCAACTAGTTTCCGAAATTACACAGCTTTGTTAGATGAATATAAATAATGGTTTCGACCGTACTTTCATGACTTGATATACTAATTACAAATGCCACTTAGAGTGTAACCAGCATTGTGTCGGTGTTCGGGTAGCCAGCGGGTGCGACTGGAATACTAACTGTAATTCTCCAGATGGCGATTGACATCTTGTAGATCCTGGAATCCTTAACATGCAGTAAATCTAATTTGTAATCGGCGATCGACGATGTCGCTGGCAACAAAGTTGCCCCCGCCCCAAAGATTTAATTTTGTATAGTTTACCCCGAGTGTGTCTAATGGCAACTTAATAACGGTGGTACCCGGGCAGGCGGTGTTTTTGCGATATCACAATAATATTATTTCCCGTATGAGATTTACACTAACAGATCAATGTGGACGTTTGATTGATTTACGTGCATAAACAGTAGCCGTTAGTTTCTATCTCAAAGACACAGCTCCGTCAATGGCGACACTTAGTCGCAGCTGCTGACTGAATAAACAATGCTGATTGTACACGTTTATGCGGCTACCTCCGCATAGTAAATTCACGTTTGTCTGTGTATCGTGTCAATTATGGAAACGGTTTTGGCGATGTTGTACAACAGTTGTACAACAGTTATTTAGCAGAAAATTGAACTCGTGGCTCGCCAGCATGGAAGTACACTGGCAATAAACTTGGTCAGAAGGTTATAAAAGATAAGGCGGCAACAGTGCTGCTGGGGCGATCAGTAATTGCAGTGCAAGCCAGCTGGCTTAGCGTTTCCCCACGATAAAAGACAGATTATCTAAATTAATTTCAGGAGATCCAAGTTCCGACAGCAATAAACTGCCCATCGACGCACGGACCACTAATAGTTTGCGTTGGCAGAAATAAATTCCCAGTTGATCATTAATAATCTATCACTGCCAAGTACCAAATACATGTGATTTCACCACGTTAGAAGAATATACCGTTGTGAAAAAAAAGGAAGAACTTGTTGTATTTCAGAATCAATATGGCCAGATAAAAACAAGCAAAGTTAAACTGATTGATATTATTACTAGAAAGCCAGAATCGATTGACGTCAATTTTGACAAAATTACAAGGAAGGTAAACTTAGTTGATTCAGGGAAGCAGCAGAGAGGGTGAACCCTACAAAGTTGTAGAGACCTTATTTATAAAAACTAAGGGTTCCTACGAAGCTGAAAAATATCGTCAATAACGTTTAAACCAAAAAATTCTCTAATTGGGCAAGATTATTATTGACTATTTTTTTTAAAAATTTTATGCGATTTCATTTACTTGTCTGGTCACTCAATTGTTGTCGTTCACCCTCTCTGCTGCTATGAATTAAACAGCCAGTATAGATATTATTAATAAATGAGTATTGGAGAACCACATTCAGCTAGATTAGCTCGAAAGCGACTAGAGGCAATTAGAAAATATTTACCTGTCCGTGATTTAGTTAAACAACAACTACAATCACGTCAGGAATCTCAAGTCGAATTTGAAGAGGATACAAAACAATTATTTAAACCGATTGTCGAACCAACAAAGAAAATTGTTACAGCAACTGAGGCAACACAACGAGCTCTTGAAACATTGCCTGTTGATATTGCTGGTCATATTCAAGCAGCTCAACCACCACCACAACCACCACAACCACCACGACAACCAAAAACCAGAATTAAGATAATAGATAAATTTACACCTGAAGGTATTGCTGCTATCAGGGCCCCAACCCAATTATTTGATAATGCCGGGTTTGGATATTATGAAAGACAAAAATATGTAAAACCAGAGTATATTAAATCTCTAAGATCTGCCAGTTGGATCAGTGATATATTTCGCGTCGCTACTGGTATTCCAGAAATCAGAACTAATGAAGATATTGAAAGTTTTAATGAATTTGATAATGCTGTACGTGAATATATAAAAGAAAAAGTTAAACAAGTAAAACGACTATCACCATCACCACAACAGTTATCATCATCACCACAACGATCACCACAACAATTACAATTTGAATTACCACAATCCCCACACTTACAACTAATAGAACAAATAAAACAAAAAAAAACTAGAACAGGATAAACATTTAGAAAGAATGATGAAACAATTGCAATCGCCACGACAATCAGTTAGAACAACAGAGGAGGAAGAAGAAGGGGGGGGGGGGAATCTGAAATTAAAACTGCAGGTGGATTTACTACTTATGGAAGTGGTCTTATTACTTGTCCCAATAATGTCCTTGCTGATGTTGATCGATTAGAAATCCTCATTGGAGGAAAACGAGCTGGTAATAATTCCCCAGAAATCGTCAATGAAGCAGCTGATATTTGTAAACGATTATTTACAGGTGGAATTATGGATATTAATATATATCGGTCTCTCATTAATGAAATCGCCGATGACTACTATAGTGACTAAGTCACTGGATTGAGTATGTAATTAAATACAGTTATTATAATAAAATGATCGTACATAGTACTCAACGTGGACCAACCATGGTCAGGGCGGTAAATTCTCGATTACCAGTATACAAAACAATCTACGGAGATGGACTAGGTGATGTTGTTCAGGGTCTATTTAGAAGGATAACCCCAAAAGCAATACCGATTGCAAAGCAACTATCAATGAAAGCTATTGATGTTGTTCGTGAAAAAGGTATTTGTGCTGTTGGCAATATTGCTAGTGAAGCATTCTCAGTAATCAAAGATAGACTAACACGATTAATACGCAGACCTGCGGTCCGACCTCAACCTGTAAATTACCTAGCACTGAAGTAATGCCTGCAAATATTAGTAAAATAATAAACCAAGCTACTAATCAAAAACTAGCAGAGTTGGCTGATGTACCATTATCAGAAAAAGAAAAAAATATAACCGCTAGTCTGATAGCTGGAAGTGGTCTCACTTCTCGAAGTGGTCTTCGTGTTAGACGATAGCAAATATAATAAAGATGTTTAAACGCATATCTGATCCAGCGTTCGATATGGATGCACCAGTACTCAAGGATGAGTCTGTGCGTGATTATCAATATTATTCT